>JADBJO010028013.1:10000-20614 GCA_016801955.1 Conus betulinus
GCAGTCTCTGGCATCCTGTAGCACATTCATCCTCAGCAAGTATCACTTTAACCAGGGAAAAAATTGTCAATATCCCACACTATGTGCATCCGGCCATGCCCCCCTAATGCATCAGAGTGAATGTTTTTCAATAAGAATCACCTATACGTAGATTTGGTGTTAAAGCGTTTCTAGCGTCCACCCATGATCCTTCTGTGCAGTCGAGAGGAGATCAACATATGAGGATATTTGATGTCTGGACGATGACAGGATACTTTGAATCATCCACAGCCACTCCAAGCTTCTCCCGTCCTACTGGGGTTTATGATTATCCTCGCGTTTTCACATCCATGGACTCATTCACAGTACAGACCCTAATCCTCAGGTCTATACTACACAAATAATAAAATAAAAAAAAGTCTAGAGCCTCAAATTCATGGGGTTTTATATCAAAAGCATAAAATGATCACTCTCCGCACAGAGTTATTTTTAGACCGTTCACGACTTCTTAGGCATTAATTCACTAACAGTAGTATCAATGATTGATCCTGAAGATAGTAAGCTTACGTCCACACAGACATGATTTTGCCCAGTTTTACAGATGAACTTCATGTGATGAATCCTACAAATACCTAACAAATTTTTTTATTACCGTGGAACTATCTACGACAGTTACATTATTGAAATGAGCAGTCCTAACTGAAGTTACAAGGCACTCTTGATTACACAAAGAACTAAACCTAAGATTTTTGCAGTTACAAACGTTTATAGGTCCCAAAGAGATATTTGAGGTCCTCGTCGCGATCTCTAGAAAATGGAATTTATCTCTTACAAACATCATTTGGATCAGACCGTGAGGGAGTACGACATTCCTTGAGTCCCCCATCCTCCCTCCCCCCCCCCCCCCTTCCCCCCCACAGGAATTGAAAATTCATAATGCAATCATCCACAGTCCTAACATCATTGATCAAAATAAGAGATTTTGATCTGTCCGCCTCCCTCACAGAAAATTGAACCATTCATAAAAGCACCCTTGATGCATCATCCTAAGAAGTTAGTGTTGAAGTCGGTCAAGATTCTAGAAATGAATTTTTGTTGAAATGTAACATATAATTCCTAACGAGCTAATTCATATGTTGGTGAATTACAGTTCATTAACTCCTTTACAATCCTTGCAATCCAGGATCGGCCTTACCAAATCCTTCAGATCCTCGTGACGCACTCATGGGTCTGAGGGTGCGAGCATTAGAATTCGCCTTGTTATCAACTCTACAAAGACGCCCTGAGTCCTTGGTATCAGGGAAGAACGGAATCATCCGTACACCCATCAGCATGTATACCTCGACGAGAGCTTGTGATCCTTGCAACTGCATCGTTATGATAGACTCTTGAAGGTTTCTGCGATCTCTAGGAAGTCCCCTTTTTTTACCCTCTCATCCTCCCACATATGACGCACTCGGGAACCTGTTTCTCTCCGACGGAGGCGTACGAGTTACACTCCGTGCCCACATAGTAATCTCTCGTCCTCAAAGAGAATCACTTTCAGATTGTTCCCGAGGGGTTCCAACTAACATTGAACCGGATTATATGTACATTTGTGTTTCGGTTAGTCTGTCCTTTAGTAGAATATCCGGACCGACTACCGATTTAAACGAGGGATTATGTACCAATACCCTTGCAATCGGTTCTGCATTTGCGGTTCTGAGGTCCTCATTCGTTTGATTTCTGAAGGTCCTCAATAGATAGATAGAGAATATATAGAATATCTATCAGAAATTAATTGGAGATGAGAGATGGGGAGAGAGAGAGAGAGTGGCGGGCAGGCAGGCGAGAGTGACGTGAATATTCAAACAACGCGGCTATATTACCATCGTCTTGAGTGACGCTGAGGGTCTCCAATATCACAGGGAGTAGAATCATGTTTTGTTTTATGGATCCACACAAGTGGTCCGTTGGGTTCTCATACAAATCGAGTGAGTTATTCACAAAGCACAGGAAGAGCATCATTATTAATAGGGATCTATCGCCAGATGGCATGGGGTTCCTAGGAAAGATTCTAGAATACTCACAAGTCACAATGACTGGAATCATTTGAAACTACACCAGATGCACAGCCTGAGAGATTAGGGGTACGTCACGGGGCTTGACAGTGTCAAGAGCATCGTGTAACTATGTGGTGGCAGCAGTGTGTGGATCAATCCTACAGGCAATGTTTGAGGTCCGCGAAATTTCATAACAAACTATTTAGTTAAGTGACACTGGACAAGCGTTTTTTCAACCGATCACTGTGGTTCTCATGAATTCTTGTGGCAGTTTGCAATCGATTACAGAGCACCAAGCCTTATAGAAAGGCACTGTGAGGCCCTCGCTATTTTTAGATGATTTGAATCGTTTTATCAAACACAAAGGCCAGCCTATGTCGTGATATTATTGTGGTCTCCGTAGTTCACAAGGAAGGCCATCGAGGGTTTGCGAAACATCAGATCTTCAATCCATAAATCCTACCCTATGGATATTGAGGCCGTACTTCCATTACAGGAATGGATCAGATTTGGGTATTACACCAATGATCAGTCCTCAAAGGAATCACTTGAGATTTTGTTTTTTTCTGATGGAAATTTTTTCCATACATCAATGTGAACAAGCCTACAGGCCTCAGTGTGAGCGTCATGATGTCGTCGCGTTATTTGCATAAAACAGAACTCCTTTTCAACACATTATCAAGTCTATAGCCCAACACCAAGAGATTATTGCGCTTTTCTCTCACGATCAAAAAAAGGATGGAAATTCGTTTTTATATAATACTCCAAGGATTTAGTCCCACAGAGATTTGTTAGGATCCTCACGAGTCCTATGAACAGATTGTCAATAGTACACCACGTGAATGAATTCTAAATGAGTTGTTTACATTCTCACGATTCACGGGGACAGATATTTACTCTATAATAATAAGTGAGCAGTCCTAATGAGATTATGGTCTTCCTCACCAGTTTACACAAGTGCAAACGATTTGTAAAGAAAAACCAAGTACTGACGATATATCATTGAGATCTTCCACAATTACCCAGGTATAAGAGTTTTAAGTACACAAAGCACAAAATCCCCCTGACGAATCTAACTGATCACATGTATGCCGATATCACCGGAATGAAAACAGCACCCTGCCACACACTGGGTTTGTGACCCTGACTGAAGAGATCCTCTTGAGGTTGAGTTCTCCCGGATTTTCATGGAAAAGGAATCCCATGACGATGAGCAACCACCAAGTCAGCTCCATACGAAATGCCTGAGCGTGGTCGTCAGACGCTCAAACAAAATCAAATAAATTACGAAGGCGCCTGAGAGTAATTGTCCTAGAGAAAAACATTAAGGTCCCTGTTTTTCAAAGGAATAGCAATCATAATCAACACAACTCAAGTAATTATTCTTAAAGAGATTAATGGTGTCCCCCAGATTTATAGATTTTGCAATCATGATTTACAGCAATCCTTGTCCCCCAAGAGATCATTTAGTTCCCCTCCTCAGTTCTCCAAGAACGGAATCCATGTACACACACCAGAAATTAATGAGGCGTCCCGTGTCGTAATGAGAAGTGAATGAAGTCATTTGAACTACATCAAATGGCGAGCGGCCTCTAAAATGTTTCGTCAGGTGATAACGAATCACAGAGAATCGTCTTATTCGATGGATACCAAGTAAATCAGTCCATTACGCCTACAGAGATAAGCGACGCCATCACGTTTACAGAATTTGAATCACATTCAATACATCTATGGGTGGTCTATCTAAAGAGTACCCAGAGTTCTTCACGATTTACCGAACTTAATACCCGGAGCCCCCCAGAGATTATTGACATTCTCCGACTTTCACAGAATTGGAATCATTGACAATACACCTCTAAGAGATTATGATCGTGCAAAGAGACTACTCAGATCCTGACAGCTCAAAGGACCCCAATCAATCACACAACACATCCAGTGATCAAAACTGTAAAAAAAAAAAAAAAAAAAAAAAAAAAAAACTGATGAGGACTTTCTGATTCACAAGAATGGATGATGTATTTTACTATGCAAGCAAAATGATCAGGATTACAAGAGATTAATGAGAGTGTTACGATTTAGAGGACTGAGATCATTTACAACAAATAATGAGTCCAATGAATATCGTTTGTGGTCATCGCGATTGCCAAGAATAGAAATGATGTACTGTATACCTAGTGATCCTTAGCAAAGAGATCGCTTGACGTCCTCATGATGCCCAAAAGAACAAACTGATGGAGCAGACACCCGAGTGATCCTCACCAACCAACCAGATTATTGCGGACTTCTTGATTCACAAGAATGGAACGATGTGTTACACTGTTGAGGAATCATTGAGGTTAACCTCAGCTTATTCACAGGAGTATATTCATTTAACAGCACACCAGCCGATCGGGGGTCCTAAACAGAACTCTGCGTACCAACGATTCAGAGGAGGCAAATCATTTAGTTCACAAATACTAGATGATCAGTCCGAAAAACGACCTCTGACGGTACCACGATCTCAGAGGGAGGCAAATCATTGCATGTAAATGCGAGATGATCAGGCCTGTCCAAACAGAATTCTGCCGTAACCAACGATTCAGAGGGATTAGGCCAAATCATTCAGCGATATGCTAGATGTCAGTCCTAAACATAACATTGAAGTACCAAACGTAATCAGAGGAGTATGAAAAGTCATTCATGGATTGCTATTGTGATGCCAGTCTCTTTGCGACAAGATGCTTGATCGAGATGGCCAGGACATATTCATGTTGCTTGCAAATCATTCACTAAATACTAAGTGATCTCCTAAACAAAATATCGAAGATGCTTACGAAAGCGCAGGTATGGATGATTTACCGAGAGCCTAGTAATCATCTTAGTAGAGGATTGAGATCATCACGATGTAGCGGATTAGATTAATTATTGAACGCTAAGCAAACTCTTAGAGAGGGGGGAAGATGTGAGGTCTCGCCCTATTTAGGGGCTTTGAATATTTACCAAACAACCACGTGAGCAAATATTAAATAAATGTCAGCGAACGTGCCGAGAGAAACCGTTCACCAAACGAGTCAAACAAAACACACAAACGCGTTTCGAACCTCTTTGGTCTTCTTCAAGCGAGACAAAAACGAATGCAAATAACCTAAAATTAACATTGCTTTGATCGCTTTTACAGATCGCTCAGGAGTTCAGCGCGAGGAAGAGGCCAAATAATAATACTTAATGAGGTACGTACGGTTTTACAGGAGTGAGCTGTTTACAGGAAACCGAGTGGTCAGTCGTGTAAAATGTGGTTGGGGTTCCATGAGTCCTCAACAATTGAATATTCATATAACACAAAAGGATCGGTCTCCTCAGAAATAACGGACACGGAGGCGCCCACCCAGTCGTATAAAAAAACGGAAAAGAAAATCATGATATACTAAGACGGTCAGCGTGGGCGTACAGAGATCATTGATTAGCGTCCTTAGAATTAAGAATGAATCCTGAATACATTGTAACGTGTACTTACAGCTCGTCTGAGAGAATCGGTATTTAGTCCCTCCAAGATTTACAAGGATATGAAATCGTTGGTTAGTGTTTAAGTGATCAGCCCTAGAGAAATGACTGAGATCCCATTCATGATTTTCAGGAACGTCCACATTACCAGCAGTGCTCTGCGCCATAGAGATGCCTTGATGCTATCACGAGTCCAAGGATATTGGAGACATTTACTATCTTTAAGACCGAGTTGGTCAGGGTCCCTAAAGCGATTCAGTTGGTGTGAATACGACACGCCAGCGAGTGATCTTTTGCACTACCCACAGTGGGTCAGTGATAAGGATATCAGTGATGACCCTCATGATTCAACTGAAATGTCTTCGCGATTGACATGAACTTGATCATTTATAACACACCCGCAGATGATCCTAGGGACCTAGTGATTGTTCCTTACGATTCACAAGATGTGATCATTACGATGCCATGAATAAACTGTAGCTGTGGTGGTGGTGTGGTGGTGGATGTTGATGATGATATGATGATGATTATGTAGCTGATGATGACTTACGACGACGGACGATGATACGATGATTCGATGATTACGATACACGATGAGTGATGACTTGATGATTAATGATGATGATGATGATGATGATGATGATGATATGACATAATAATTACTGATACATTTTATAACCCTTGCCGTGAAAACAGTGGACATAGCCGTCTGTGCAACACAGTAATTATTACAACTTAATCCATAATTGGTTGCATAATCATCACCATGTAGTATGTGTTGGTGTTACAAGCACATCATTATTAGTATTTGTTATTGTCATGTCCAAAAACATAACATCAGTCATTATCATTCCTGTTATTATATCATTAGTCAGTATTGTTCTTTTTTGTCCTCTTATCATCGTTATCGTATCAGCGATTGTTTATGATTATTATCTAATTTATTATCATTGTACCATTATTTGTTATTAAGCCTTTCGCCATCGGCATGTCAATATCATTTTATTGGAGTATTGTTGTTGTTATTTGTTGTTGTTGTTCTGTGTTGTTGTTGTTATTATTATTATTATTTTATTCTTATTAATTTAATTATTGTTGTTGAGGTCATGATTATTGTTTATTATTATAGTATTATTTGTGTTGTTTAGTTTTATTATCATTATCATTATTTATTAGCATATTTTGTTTGTTGTTATTATCATCATTACTAGTAGTAGTATAGTAGTAGTAGTAAGAGTAGTGTAGTGGTCGGTGGTTATGGTGGTGTGGTATTACGTATAAATGTGGAGTAGTTAGTAGTATAGGACCACTACTATCATCATCATCATCGTCATCAAGCACATCAGGATCATAAGATCATAATCCATTGTTACTTATTTTTGTTGTTGGTTTATTGTTGTTGTTGGTTGGCAAAAAAAAAGCCAGCGCCGTTTCCGTTGGTTGTTTTGTGGTCGTTCTTGGTTTGTTGTAAACGGACCTTGTTTGTTGTTGTTGTTTTGTATGTTTGTGGTTACTCTTTCACGTTCTGTAGTTTCGCCTCTTCAGTGCCTTCTTCATCGCAGCATAATGGTCCTAGCTGGATTCTCTCCGAGTTATCTCTAAAAAAAAAAAAAAAAATAGACTAAATGAAAACTGATTGCTAAAATGGCAATGAAACTGAACAAACAAGCAACCACAAACAACAAACAAAGACAACAAGTTGAATTTGTGGGTTTGTGTTCGTCTGAGTCCATTTATAACCACATTTGGTTTTGCATTCATGTTCATTTTAGAGAATGACTGCTTACTAGATGGGCCAAGTCAAACAGCCAAGGAGTAGACATGGGTCGGTCCAAAAACACAGTCCGCGTCGTTGGTTGTCAAATAGACTCGGTCGCAAAACACATGAATACTTAAATCGTTTTCAAGGAGTCCACAGTTTCAATAGTGGTTACCATCTCAGATCTAGTCAACGAAGTGAAAACCACCACATAGAACCCAGCGCCAGATCTGATAGCATTTACACATTGATTGACAGGGAGTGGCGACGGAAAGTCCGAAAAGTATGCAATATGAAGCTCTGGTAGACCCAGACAGACAGACCGATAGATAGATCTATAGATAGACTAGTAGATAGAGCTAGAGTAGTATATTAGGGATAGATAGATAGATTAACCAGATATAGTATTAGATAGACACGATGGATGGACAAACAGACACAGAGATAGATATAGGAGATAAGATAGATAGAATAGATGATAGATAGATAGATAGATAGATCGATAATGGTCGGTAGGTGTACTTAGAGATCAAGAGACCAATTTGAAGACAGCAAAGGAGACTACCCTTATGCCCGAAAGAAGGGTGAGAATCATCAGCTGCTTGATCACGACTCGATGTCTGAATCTGATGATATATGATGGTTTATTGGTTGGTAGTGAGTACCTTTCCTTCTCTGAGAACTGCTGCTTTTATGGTAGGAAAGGCAGGTGCTCTATTAATGCATAACCTCATCTCTGGTTCTCTCTCTCTCTCTCTCTCTCGTCTCTCTCTCTCTGTGCTCTCTCTCTCTCAGCGCGTTGGTGCGCTCGCGTACGTGCATCATGCACGTGTGTGTGTTGTTGTTTGTTGTGTGTGTGTGTGTGTGGTTGTGTGTTGTGTGTGTGTGTGTGTGTACGTGCGCGCGCAAGCGTACATGTGTGTGTGTGTGTGGTCCTATGCTATGTTGTGAACAGGGAGTGATGGAATGTGGTTTTTCCATTACCTTCTCATCAAATTCCCCACGTGTTGACGTCACGCCGAACGTCAGCACCAACACACAGCACATCAGCATCACAATGACCATCTTCATTCTTGTTCTGGATGCTGGAAACAAGCATAAACTACCGTGAGCAGAATGGTGGTGGAGCAGAGTCCATGGAAATACAAGCAGGCCTGTATGTATACACCTTCGTCCTGCCTGTGTCTTTGTCACTAATCCGTACCCCATATCTAACTTTGAAGAGATAGGAAGAAGAAAGTTAAAGGACCAAGTCTATTTTTTGAATCTTCTCATGGTGACCATACGACACAATCAGACAGCCTTATTTCATCTTTGAGAATACAGTTTCTCTCTCTCTCTCTCGCTCTCTCTCTCTCTCTCTCTCTCTCTCTCTTGTATGTTTGTGGTGTCGCGCACACCCCCGGGCGTGCTCACGTCTCTCTTCAATGCGCTGTCAATCACTCATTTAACGCAACAGGATTAATGTTGTCCTTTGAGAGGTACAAATACTAGAGAAACATAATATTCTCTTAGGTTCCCCCCCCCCCCCCCCCCCACCCCACCGTTATCAGGCAACACGAATGTTCTGTGAGTGGAAGAGCTTTCATTTGGCATGGGGGGGGGTCGATCTCAGACAGTGCTACGATACTGTACCTCTCTCTAAACTCTTTTCTTTAAGAACTGATGGGAAATTCCATCATGTTCGGGTTTCACTGTTGTCCTTACAAGAGATGTATTCCTCCAATCTAAATGCTGCTGCTGCTGCTGCTGCGGCTCATGATTATGATGATGATACTTCTTCGCTTACTCCTGCTTGTCATTGCACCGGTACTTTCTTATCTCTTGCTCATCTATGTCCTGGTCTCTTCCTGTATAGCTTTCATGGTTAATGATGCGTTCTTTAAAGGGACATTCCTTAGGGACAAGGACACATTGTCTTAAAAATCACACATAAAACACGCAAATGCAAACACAATATTAAGGAAAACATATTTCGTAACCGTTGGTGTTAACAGTTTTACAAAGATCGGAACATCAGAATGAAGCAATGCCTTTTGACCCGATCCTATATGGGCTACAACAAAGTCAAAGAGACGTTGAAAACAACAACGGCGACAACACCATTTCACCAACAGGAAATTCACTTGGCTAATGACTGACTGCTGTGAATAGCTGTTCAGTTTCCAGGAGATCGTGAATAGACGGGCGTTCAAGATTTTTGGGTCTGTTTTGTTGGCGAAGACGTGTGTTCCTTGGGCGTTTATGTAAAAGTCGGCGGGTGCGTGGGATTTAAGTGCATGACGGACTTAGACCATGACATCTGCGACTGGAGGTCCAGAAATCCTGTTCAGGCGAAGGGAAGGCAGGGGCAGTATAGTTATCAAGTAGACCATGATTAATTGCCCACTTCCTTCGCGTTTTGACGGTTAGAAATGGGATTCCTGTATATGATGAAGAAATCAAGTGGGCCCATGACTTAACCATTCGCTTACGACGTGGTCTGTTCATCTGGCAGGGATCGTGTTCTCGCTGAGCGAAGAAACAAGTGGACCCATGAAATAGCCACTTTAGATGCCGCTCTGTTGCCAGAAATCGGCTTACGCTCGTGCTTTTTGTCCTTCGATATGTTTTCATTCGAACACAGTTCAGGTTTTAACACGCCGCCCATTCATGGTGTTTCTGCGGTATTCGCCTGACACAGCAAAGACTAAAGAAGGTGAAACTCTTGCACTGATCCCAACCAACCCCTGCGCAGACGCTGGCGGTGTGTAAAGACCGGGAAAGACGGTGTATCGACCATTTGTTGGGTCTGTAGCACCAGCTTTTGGAGTGGAGGAAGAGCCAGGAGTGCAGGATCAGCTAACCTAGCGCCCCAGTGCATAACGTGGGCGTGTTTCAGAAAGAAAGAAAGTGAAGGAAAAACACCAAGTATAATGTGGCCCCCACTTTTTCGTTGATGTTGGGGTTACAGAGTGACAAGAAGTGATGGAAAACACCACACAACTCTTTTTACTGGGAGCCTCACAACCCCAGCCCCACCCCCCCCCTCCACCCACCAATTCAGCCGGCCTCCACTTTCCGTCGCTGTCGTGGTTGAATGTGATAAAAGAAACATAAGGAACATACTAATTCACCTTCAGCTACCATGTTAGTCAATGCTGTATCAAAATGGTCACAAAATGAAGGACAACTCCGATTGACACCAGCCTATACTTGCCTACTTACTCGTTTAACGAGTAAATCAAGAATGAACGCTTTTCAGTGACAACCAGCTCCAGTTGTGTTCCTGGCATGTGGCAGAGAAAAAAAAAGAAACGAGACATGGATTACGCCAAACCCACGCGCATTGGCGTAGAAGGAAGCAAGAAAGAG
>JADBJO010028014.1:7500-20614 GCA_016801955.1 Conus betulinus
TGTCCTCTCCACGTCTGTGGCCTTGGTTTTGGTTCTGTCGGCGTCACCGGTATCGGCGAGTCCATGGGGGCTGTCGGACGGACGTGGTGGCGCCCTCCGGAGGGAGAGCTCGCTCACGCCGGCTCCGCGACTAAGCAATTATGTCGTCAGTAGGGGGCTTAGTAGGTGGTGTCCTGCGTATGTTAGATCAGAACAGGCGCCACTGAACACCACCGAAGTGACTCGGCAGCAGTGCAGTGTCTACTCCGGTGGGTTGCCTCTTGACGACTTGACATTGACTGCTCCCTGTGGATGGCTGGTGCCGGGGCTGCGGCGGGGCTGACCGGGCTGTGGCTGTGGACGGGATGTCGGAATGAGCGGCGTGGGTGCACTGCCTCTGAGGTGACGCAGAGATTGGGACAGCTAAAAAAAAAAAAAAAAAAAAAAAAAAAAAAAAAAAAAATTCTGGTTTGTTCAAAATCATGGCTTGGAACATTCAAGGCTTGTCAACACAATTGGAAAATATGTCGAGTAAATGTTTTTTGTGAAAAGTATAAAATTTTTGCTTTTCAGAAATTTGGTCTTGTAGAACAGAAGATATAGAACGTGCATTTCCTGATTTTCATGTTCATTTTTCACCATGTACAGAGAGACAGAAGGTGGAGTTTCTGTGTGTTGTTCACAATTCAATATCGTATAAGACAGAACAGTTGGCAGCAGCGGCTGAAGACAGTGTGTTTCTAAAGGTGGGCAAATCAGCGTTAAATTCTGCTTTTGATTTTCTGGCAGCCTTTGTGTATATTGCCCCAGAGCATTCAGTGGTGTACGACGATTTGACCACGAGTGGTACTGATACATTGGACAATCATCTTACTGAAATTGCCAGACAATATCGGACTTACCTGGTTTCTGTGTGGTGACTTTTACGCTCGTACATATGGGCTCTCTGACACTGATCCAGATGATGAAAATAAACATGTAGATCTTTTACACGTCTTAGGTGAATTTCTAATTGATATGCCACATCCTGTTCGGAAATCCAAAGACAAAGGGACAAACGATTATGGGCACAGATTAATTGAACTTTGCAGGGATTATGGTGTATACATTATACACGGCAGAACCTCGGGCGACAGTGAAGGAGAAATCACGTGCCTGGCAAATCGTGGCAGAAGTATTGTTGACTATTGTATATGCTCTCTACTCCTGTGTTTGATATAGTTGCAGATATGTATATTGAAAATGGCACCGAGTCTGACCACTTCCCTGTTATAACGTCCTTTTGTTGTGAAATCAATGGTGAAGGGAGGGGGGAGGATGACATCAACCTTGAAGAGGGCGTCAGGTTTATGTGGAAGGAACAACATATACATAACTTCACGTACTTCATGAATGAAAACGCTGATTCCTATTTTCATAGTTTCACGTCGGCATTGCAGACAGGTGTAGATGAGGGGTTGAATGCTTTCCTTTCTTTCGTGCAAACCGCGGCTAGTAAAATGAGGTCCCCTCAGGCACTGGGTCAAAACAGACTGTAAGAAACTCACGTGCACAACCACCATGGTGGGGATGAAGAATGCGAAGTGTCGAAACAAACGAAATATTCCAAGTTAAATATATTTAGAAAGACAAATGCCGACGAGGATCTGTACGGTTAACTTGATTCAAAAGCAGACGTTTAAACACCTGTGTAAAATAAAACAGTGACCACAACACACGTGTTTTGAGGGGAAATAAATGAAGCCTGTGAGGATACAAATTCAAAGTCTTTTTGGCAAAAACATGAAATCATTCACTTCATCCAAATCGCAGGATTTGAATTCAATTACACCTCGGTCATGGTTTCAGTATTTTCAAAACCTGTTTAATGTCGATGTGGAAAGAGATGGCAATGGTTTCCATGATGAGGTTAAACTGGCCCTCAAAGAACATGCAACTGCCGCTTGTCAGAACTGTTTGAATTCCGAACTGATATAATGAAATCACTCGTGAAGAAACAGTGAAAGCTATTGGCGGGATAAAAAAAAAAAATCAGAATCTCCTGGACCGGATGGTTTGCCAGCTGAATTTTTTCACCATGCTAGCGGTGTTTCCTTAAGATTCCTGCATCCATTATTCAATCAAATTTTTGAGAATGGTGTTTTATCCAGAGAGCTGGGGCAAAAGCTGTGATATTTCCACTTCATAAGAAAGAGAACCCCAGAAAGATGGACAACTACTGAGGAATTTCACTTCTGGATAGTATCAGTCAGATCTTCTACTCCATATTGAACAGCAGATTAACTCGCTTTTGTGTAAACAACGATAAAATACCAGAGTCACAAGCTGGTTCCAGGAAAGGCTACAGTACCACAGACAGTATATTCTCTTTGCAATCAATGGTACAGAAATATCTAACAAAACAGGGAGGGAGGTTTTACACTCTTTTCGTGGACTTTTCCAAAGCTTTTGACAGTGTTAACAGACAAAAAACTATTATATCTTCTCCTGCACAGAGGGATTCATGGTAAAATGTTCAAAACATTCGAGAGTATGTATGGTCAGGTGAAAGGCGCAGTACGGGTGGGTCATAAAATTACAGAGTACTTTGACTGCTTTTCCGGCGTGTGACAAGGATGTGTTTTAAGCCCCCTATTATTCTCCCTTTTTCTATCTGAACTTCAGTTAGAGCTTGCAACAAGTGGGGCTCGTGGCACAGACATTTTTGCTGATCCTACTGGTATTCTGCTTCTCATGTATGCTGATGACATTGCCCTTGTGTCTGATTCTGTAGCTGATCTTCAGAAAAAAAAATTAACTGTCTCGAACAATACTGTAACAAATGGGGTCTTACTGTCAATATGGACAAAACAAAAGTAATGGTTTTTAAAAACGGAGGTTTCATCAAAAACTGTGAAAAGTGTTTTTTGCCGGAAATCAGGTCAAGGTGGAGTCTTGCTACACTTATTTTGGGGGTAATCTTTTCCTCTACCCTAAACTGGACCCAAATGTGTGAATAATTTGTCAGGCAAAGCACTAAGAGCTGTAGCGGGTATCAAAAATTGTTCTCCAGACTGAAGGACCTGCCGGCAGATGCTGTATCTAAAATCTTGATACAAAAATTAAACCGATCCTTTTGTACGGATCTGAAATTTGGGGATTCAAAAAATACGAGACTATCGAAAAAGTACAGATAAAGTTATGTAAAACGTTGTTAGGAGAGGGGCAGAGACGTAAAGAGTAATATGGCACTGGGTGAATGTGGCAGGTGCCCAGTCTACATAGATGCCTGTATACGTGTTGTCAAATACTGGTGTCGCTTACTATCCTTGCCCGACGATCGTTATCCAAAAAACAGTGTTACAATATGCTGTATTCACATGATAAGTCAGGGAGGTGCAAATGGGTCAGTCATGTTCGAAAACTACCATGCAGTCATGGTTCTGGCTATGTGTGGGAACTACAGTCAGTGGGATACGAACCAGGATTTTTCTCAGTCTTTATATGCAGATTGAAAGACATATTTCGTCAAGACTGTATGTCTTCTTACCCAGAATACTGTCATTATCATCGGGAGTTATTGAAAGCTGATTACACTGGGGACCTAACAGCTTATGAACACAGGTGAGCTTTATGTCTTCTGAGATGTAACAGACTGCCCTTAAATGGCAGCGACCCATCAGTTCTCAAACTTAACTTTGTTCAAAGTTAAAAAAAAAAAAAAAAAAAAAAAAAAAAAAAACATTAGTTTTCAGAATTGCTCAATATGTTTGCACCTGCCTTGAAATAAGGCGGCGAGCTTCATCTTACCTCAGTTAAAAAAAAGAAAAAAATGTACATGTATTCGCCTTGTGCATTGCATGTCTTCACGTATCTCCTTTTGAATTTTCTTTCTTTTTGATCTCAACTCCTTTGAATGTCCTGACTTGGAAAAACAAACTTTTTCTTGTTTATGATGGGTCAAACGGCCTGTAAAAACCGAATAAACATTATTACATTACACACACACACACACACACACACACACACACACACACACACACACACACACACACATAGTATGCGGCACACACACACACACACACACACACACACACACACACACACTCACACACGCACACGCGCACGCACGCACGCACGCACGCACGCACGCACACACACACACACACACACACACACACACACACACATTCGCACGCGCACGTGCAAGCACGCACGCACGCGCACCCCTACCCCCCCCCCCCCCCCCCCACACACACACACACACACGCACGCACGCACGCACGCACAAGCACACGGCTCACAAGCACACGAGAGCGCAAGCGTGCGCGTACACTCACACACACACACACACACACACACACACACACACACACACACACACACAGACACACAGACACACAGACACACACACACACACACACACACACACACACACTCACACGCACACACACACATACACTCACACGCACACACACACACACACACACACACACACACACACACACACACACACACACGCGCGCGCGCGCGCGCGTTCGCAAACACATATGTACATACAAGCTCGAGCGCGCGCACACATACACACACACAGACACACACAGACACACACACAAACACTGACTGACTGAAACCAATTACATAAATACACAAATACACGCATCTCAATACGAACACACCCATACCCTCACATACACTCAAACTTGCACACTCACACACAGACTTACACACACCACACACACACACACACACACACACACACACACACACACACACACACACACACACACACACACACACACTCATACTCGAGCACTCGTACACACATGCATTCACTTCACTCTCACTCTCATAAACACACGCATGCACACGCACACATACGCGCGCACGCACATACACATCCACGCCCATTCAGGATACGCTTCGGTGCTCGCACCCCGATCCGTCGGTGCGCAACAGCAGGGGCCCAGAAATCCACCAGTCGGACATCGACACAAGTTTGGAGCAAGCTATAGAGACAAAAAGTATTTCGGAAGGATGTGTTCATCAAAAACGGATGATGTAAAGTGTGCTGCTGTGTGAATCAGACGACGACCTTCAAGAATATTCCTGCGATCCGTGTTCGGAAGACGATCGCTTTTTCTGGTTTAACAACCAGGAAAGAAAGACACATGTCATAAGAGGAATGTCTTAAATTGTCCTGCATTTGGAAAGGAAGACGCATCGGCAACACGAAGCATGCAGAGACCCAAGCAAGCATGTGCTGCACGCTGTCCACGGACTGATCCAGTTTTACCTGGGGTGACCGTCGTCTACAGAACTGACAGTGAACACCAGTGACATTTTCTCGTTCATGATTTCATCACGTAAAAAAAAAAAAACAGGATATTGCTGTGGTTTCCATGTTAATAAAATCGAAATTGAGTCGCGTCGCGTTTTGTTATTGTACATCCCGCCGATTTGCTTAAAGGGCTTTTACAGCCTAACAGCATTAAACTTCGTTCATTCGTTCGTTTGTCCAAACATCAAAGCAATAAGCCTATAGAGGAGATAATTTCTACATACACACTAACACTACACACACACACACACACACACACACACACACACACACACACACACACACACACACACACACAGAGAGAGCCCATATACACTGAGAGCCCATATATTCAGATTCAGAAACACCAATTCTGTGTGACTACATGTATATCCAATACATGGTAGTCAAGGGTCATTAAAGTATGGAACTGGCTGACATATTACTCGTAAGAGTCGAACAGCTTATGGGTGTATATGGATTGGGGAAGGGGAGAAGAGAGAGGAAGGGGGGGGGGGGGGGGGGGGGGGGGGGGATGAAAAGCCTTGCTCTACGTGCAAATTAGACGCCGAACCATACTGATATGGAATATGCCTTGAATAAGATTTTAACGTTTCAAAAATTCGCGAATTGGTTCTAAAAAAAAAAAAACAAACAAACAAAACCTGTTAGGGGGGAGGGAGGCATCGAGGAGAGGGTGGGGCGGTGGAAGAATTTAAAAATATCTTCCAAGTGGATGAGATTTAATAAGAGTAACAGCCAACATTGCCAGGCTCCAGCCGTTCTCATAACTGGGATTAAAAACACTTGACAAAGTCAACGGAAGCTTGAAGGACTTCATCTTTATCATGAAGAGGCTGAAAGTGATTTTTTGTACTAGTACAGTCAAATAAAAAATGAGGGATATCGAGAGTCTGACCACATGCACAAGCAGGTGCCGGTTTTAAATACCTACCTACCAACCATTAACCCGCAGCCTATGTACAAGGTTACGATTTGGGATTGGCCCTGGAGGATTACAGCATTTGCTTGTTGGTTTCGTCATATCCCATCTGTGCTTCCGAGCTGAATCTTCCAGATATTGTATCTGTCTTATGTTCCAGATTGAACTTGTCAGAATGGGATAGCTTCAGATGAAGAAAGAAGGATATCACAATTCAAAAAAACATCAGATTTATTTCTTGCAGCTTCCTTAGCATAAAAGTCAGCTAAATCATTGCCACGTAAACTAGAGTGCCCTGGAACCCATAACAGAGTTACATCGATACCCCGGGTTATTAACTGATGAATGAGAAATAAGATCTCACACACCAACATCCTATGCCAAAGACACACAAACACACACACACACACACACACACACACACACACACACACACACACACACACACACACACACACACACACACACATACGCACGCACGCACACACACATACCGACACGCACGCTCGCACGCAATCACGCGCGCGCGCGCGCGCACACACACACACACACACACACACACACACACACACACACACACACACACACACACACACACACACACACACACACACACTCAGCACACACACACACACACACACACACACACACACACACACACACACACACACACACACACACACACACACATTGTAAGTGACCGTGAAAATAATGTACTTTTCAAATTATCATGTAGGTAAGGTTTTTTGCAATGGAAATGGAAAGTACACAAAGTGGACACACAGGGAAAGTGCATCACAACAATCAACAGACACACTGAAATGATCCCAACAGAAAAACACAAAACGTTATTGACATGATACAGCCTAGACAGTGTGTTATGTTTACGATCTTCACGAAATGTAATGTGTAAACGCCGCAGAGAAAGATAACCAAACACCTTTGGAATGTCGGCAGGGACATCACTGATCCCCCCTTCCACCCCCACTGTCACTGCCACACCTTCTACCCCCACCCCTCCTGTCACAACCTCCACTAAGTCCACCACCCCCAGGCCAGCTGTATCAGCCACCAGCACCATGACGTTAGGCACGTCGGCGTCCTCCCCCACCACCCCCCACCTCTACCCCCACCGTCCCCAAGCCTACGGGGGCAGCCCTGGCCAGAGTGCTGAAGGTGGGGGACAGGGTGAGAGTCACAGAAAGCGAGAAACGGCGCCGTGGGGTGAGATATGTTTTGTGTGATGACAGTTTTAGTTTTGCTTCAGCTGTGATAGTATTTTACAATTGTAGTTTATCATTTTAGGTGAAATTATGACTCCATGCTGTGATGGTATTTTACAATTGTAGTTGTATCGTGTTGAGTGAAATTATAACTCCATGCAGTGTACATGTGTGTGACTACACCAGTTTACTGGATTGTCGGACATACATTCTGAAGGCCCTGTGTTCAATTCTCGGCGTATTTCAATCATTCCTGCATACCTGCTCATCATATTGTAATGCCATGATGGGTTTATCCGTGTAATGTTACACACACCCCTCTCCCTCTCCATTGTGCATTTCATAAAAATGAACTGGTATTATCTTCTTGTTCATCATAATGTCAGTGCAATGTTACATACTCTCTCCTCCCCCCCCCCCCCTGCCCTCCCTACACCTCTCAGATGCACTGAACAATAACGGGCATTCTTCATACCCACCATAATGTCAGTCATGTTACAAATCCCCCACCCCCACTCAGTTTTGTCAGGTGTATTATTAGATAGAGATTGACATGTTCACTGCATATCATAATATCAGGTTAAAGTGACACCTTTCTCTCCACCCACCCCCTCATCTCTTCTCTTAGTTTGAGGTTCAGGTTCAGGGTCATCAAGATGTCAGTGTGTGCGGTTCAGTCCATATACGCTACGCCACATCTGCGAAGGTGTGAGACCACAGTGCGCAGGTTTACAGCTAGATGACTAACTAACTAAGCAGGAAGAAAAGCTTGGGGAGCAGGGTCTGAAGGAGAAGACTTAGCTGATGGTTGACGTGTTGGTCAGGTCTTGGATACCTTGATAACATGGTCTGCGCTATGGTTACTGTGTGTGTGTGTGTGTGTGTGTGTGTGTGTGTGTGTGTGTGTGTGTGTGTGTGTGTGTGTGTGTGTGTAAATGCATAAAAAAGAGAAATAAATCACTGAGTAAGTAAGGGAGGAATTCTTAGCTTCCGGATAAAATGTCAGAACAGTGTCAGAGTAGAAACGAACAGTGACATTGCAGTAGAGAACAGTGACATTGCAGTAGAGAACAGTGACAGAGCCGTAGAGAACATTGATATCAAGCAGAGAACAGTAACTTTGAGTGGACAACACAGAGCAGTACAGAGACAGTGACGGAACAGTAAGGAAGGGGTAATATAGCAGTAGAAAACACAGACAGAGCAGTACAGGCAGTGACGGAGCAGTAAGGAAGGGTAATATAGCAGTAGAAAACACAGACAGAGCAGTACAGAGACAGTGACGGAGCAGTATGGAAGGGTAATATAGCAGTAGAAAACACAGACAGAGCAGTACAGAGGCAGTGACGGAGCAGTAAGGAAGGGTAATATAGCAGTAGAAAACACAGACAGAGCACTACAGAGGCAGTGACGGAGCAGTATGGAAGGGTAATATAGCAGTAGAAAACTCAGACAGAGCAGTACAGAGGCAGTGACGGAGCAGTAAGGAAGGGTAATATAGCAGTAGAAAACACAGACAGAGCAGTACAGAGGCAGTGACGGAGCAGTAAGGAAGGGTAATATAGCAGTAGAAAACACAGACAGAGCAGTACAGAGGCAGTGACGGAGCAGTAAGGAAGGGTAATATAGCAGTAGAAAACACAGACAGAGCAGTACAGAGGCAGTGACGGAGCAGTAAGGAAGGGTATATAGCAGTAGAAAACACAGACAGAGCAGTACAGAGGCTGTGACGGGGAAATAAGGAAGGATAATAGAGCCGTAAAAAAAAAAAGATACGGAGCAGTACAGAGGCAGTGTTGGAGCAGTATGGAAGTGTAATACAGCAGTAGCAAACACAGACGGATCACTCGAAAACAGTCACTGATGAATAGAGAAGGATGATGAAGCAGTAGAGAATAGCGGTAAAGCATTAGAGAGCATTGACAGAGAAGTAGAGAACAATCACAGAGCAGCAGGAAACAGTGACAGAGCAGTATAGAACAGTGACAGAGCAGTAGAGAACAGTGATAGAGCAGGAAGTAACAGTGGTAGAGCAGGAAGTCGCAGTGACTGAGCAGTAGAGAACAGTGACGGAGCAGTATAGAACATTGACAGAGCAGTAGAGAACATTGACAGAGCAGTAGAGAACAGTGATGACTGTGTGCAGCATGACCCAGGACCCGCCACAGTGACGGCAGTGCCATCACGAATTGCTTCAGCCATTGTCAGGGATCCCCGGGCTGGGTGGATGTGAGGTGGGATAGTGGGGGGTGACGACTGGTGCAGTATGGGATTTCACAATAAGTATCATCTGGAGCTGCTGTGATGATACTGTGGAGATCCTCGCTCCTCCCACCTCCCACATGCTGCTGTCTGACCAAGGTGAATCTATGAACGAATGAATGAATAAAATAGATAAATGAACGAATGAATGAGTAGATGAATGAATGAATGAATAGACGTACAAAAATGAATTCATAAATAAATCAATTTTCAGAGTGTAGGAAAAGAATAGGTGAAAGAAAGGATGAATTAATTACAGGAAGAAATAAGGAAAGGAATGAAAGAAGAAAAAAAGACCGAATAAATGGAATGAATGAATGAATAAGTGTATGAAAGAGTGACATAAGAAGACGTAAAGCAAATGACGTAATGAGGAATGAATACGGTTCCAGTTTCAGTTTCAACAAGGAGGTGTCTCTGCGTGCGGACTAGGCCGTATGCGCTACATCATATCCGCCAAGTTTCACGACCACACTGTGCTTGATTTGGTTTTATAGCTAACAAATAAATGAATTAATGACTAAGCTGAGACGATTCGAGGAAAGGGTTTCGTGGCTACGACTTAGCAGATGTCTGACCTACGCATTAGCTTAACGGGCTGGTCAGACCTAACATTGGTTGTGGCATCATCATCACTGTATGTGTGTGTGGCGCGTATACACGTGTGTGTATGTGTGTGTGGCCAGTGTACACGTGTGTGTATGGGTGTGTGGTCAGTGTACACGTGTGTGTATGGGTGTGTGGCCAGTGTACACGTGTGTGTATGGGTGTGTGGTCAGTGTACACGTGTGTGTATGGGTGTGTAGTCAGTGTACATGTGTGTGTGTGTGGGTGTGTGGTCAGTGTACACGTGTGTGTATGGGTGTGTGGTCAGTGTACACGTGTGTGTATGTATGGGTGTGTGGTCAGTGTACACGTGTGTGTATGGGTGTGTGGTCAGTGTACACGTGTGTGTATGGGTGTGTGGTCAGTGTACACGTGTGTGTATGGGTGTGTGGTCAGTGTACACGTGTGTGTATGGGTGTGTGGTAAGTGTACACATGTGTGTATGGGTGTGTGTGGTCAGTGTACACGTGTGTGTATGGGTGTGTGGTCAGTGTACACGTGTGTGTGTATGGGTGTGTGGCCAGTGTACACGTGTGTGTATGAGTGTGTGGTCAGTGTACACGTGTGTGTATGGGTGTGTGGTCAGTGTACATGTGTGTGTATGGGTGTGAGGCCAGTGTACAGGTGTGTGTATCGGTGTGTGGTCAGTGTACACGTGTGTGTATGGGTGTGTAGTCAGTGTACACGTGTGTGTATGGGTGTGTGGTAAGTGTACACGTGTGTGTATGGGTGTGTGGTCAGTGTACATGTGTGTGTATGGGTGTGTAGTCAGTGTACATGTGTGTGTATGGGTGTGTGGTCAGTGTACATGTGTGTGTATGGGTGTGTAGTCAGTGTACATGTGTGTGTATGGGTGTGTGGTCAGTGTACATGTGTGTGTATGGGTGTGTAGTCAGTGTACATGTGTGTGTATGGGTGTGTGGTCAGTGTACATGTGTGTATGGGTGTGTGGTCAGTGTACATGTGTGTGTATGGTGTGATCATCATGTATCAAAATGGCTGTGATCATCATGGATCAAAACAGCTGTGACCATCCATGGATCAAAATGGCTGTGATCATCATGGATCAAAACAGCTGTGATCATCATGGATCAAAATGGCTGTGATCATCCATGGATCAAAATGGCTGTGATCATCATGGATCAAAACGGCTTTGATCATCATGGATCAAAATGGCTGTGATCATCATGGATCAAAACAGCTGTGATCCATCCATGGATCAAAATGGCTGTGATCATCATGGATCAAAATGGCTGTGATCATCATGGATCAAAATGGTGTGATCATTATGGATCAAAATGGCTGTGATCATTATGTGATCAAACTGGCTGTGATCATCCATGGATCAAAATGGATGTGATCATCATGGGTCAAAATGGATGTGACCATCAATGGATCAAAATGGATGTGATCATCATGGATCAAAATGGATGTGACCATCAATGGATCAAAATGGTTGTGACCATCCATGGATCAAAATGGATGTGATCATCATCATGGATCAAAATGGATGTGACCATCAATGGATCAAAATGGATGGATCATCATGGATCAAAATGGATGTGACCATCAATGGATCAAAATGGATGTGACCATCCATGGATCAAAATGGATGTGATCATCATGGATCAAAATGGATGTGACCATCAATGGATCACAATGGATGTGATCATCATGGATCAAAATGGATGTGACCATCAATGGATCACAATGGATGTGATCATCATGGATCAAAATGGATGTGACCATCAATGGATCAAAATGGATGTGATCATCATGGATCAAAATGGATGTGACCATCCATGGATCAAAATGGTTGATGGACCATCCATGGATCAAAATGGTTGTGATCATTCGTGTGTGTCTCTGAACAAGCCGTTACAGATCTGCATCCTCTGTGATCTATCCATAGGGAGGTAGAATCAAGAATCAGAGACTGACCTTCACGATGAGATCCTCAGCGGCCTCAGGAGCCAAGTTAAAGTAGGTGATCTCAGGGGCCAGCTTGGTGGGTTGCCTCATGTAGGTCTGGTAACAGGTGTAAGCCAACTCTTCTCCCAGCTGCAGGTGGGCATGGTCCAGCCGTTGTGAGCCCCCAGGGCAAGAGTGCCAGCAAGGAAACACAAAAGGTGGTCCTGGGAAACAAACATACTGGGATCAGAATGGAATGGTCAAGGGGCACACACACACACGGTCAGAATGGAACAGTCCTCGCAGACTCATACTATGACAAACAGAACAGAATGGCTTATGGGGGACACATACCATGTCAGAGTGGAATGATACAGGGAAAACACACACTAGGATGAAAATACACTGAGATCATAAAGAAATGGTACTAGGGAAAAACACATGCATTGGGGTAAAAATGGAATGGTCCTGGGGGACACATATACACAAGGTCACAAAGGAATGGTCCAGAGGGACGTACATACAGAGGTAACTATGGAATGGTCTCGGTTGACACATTTAGGACAGATGGAATGGCTCTAGCTAGGGAGAAACGCACACAAAGGTAAAAACAAAATGGTCCAATGGGACACACACACACTGAGATCAAAATAAAATGGTCCTGGGGACACACACTGAAGACAGAAGGAAACGATTTGGGTGGAAACTACACTGAGGTCATATAGGAATGTCCTGAGGGACGCACACACACTGAGGTAACAATGGAATGGTATTAGAGTACACACACATTGACGGTAACAATGGGGATGGTATCAGAGGACAGACACACAGAGGTCAAAGGGTCACAATGGAATGGTCTAAGGGGAAACCCATACAGTGAGGTCAGAACGG
>JADBJO010028015.1:0-2500 GCA_016801955.1 Conus betulinus
CTTGATCATCCCTATTCCTGTTGGTCACGTACTGTTATATCATTAACATTACAATATTGATCCTCACCAACCTTCTCCCTGCTCCAGCAGCACTATCAACTTTTTTACCCATTGACCATCTCATTCCTTTCCTCCTACTATTACCGTACTAATATTACTGTTATTATTACTGCTCTCAGTAGCACTGTCATCACATTATCCTTATCACACTATCATCACCACCTTCATAAAAAAACAAAATAATTATCACCAACAGTGGTAGTAATGACTGATTTTATTTTTTTTTTTTCCAATATTTTGATCATCACCATACCATTATAAGTATTCTATCAGTAACATTATATAATTATCATCATTACTTCCTTGACTCACACATTATCTCCCTTCTGGCAGTCCTCGTTTTCATACAGCGTTTATCTGGCACTCAAGTGATGAAGATGAAACGATTGCTTGTTCATTTTCGTTGTCCTAATTGTTTTGTATCTGCCAGAAGAAGGCCTAAGAGGTCGAAAACGCGTCGTTTTTTTTTTTTCTTGCGATTCGTTTGTCCACGTAATTTTTTTTGTTGTTCCCTTGGCGGTTCGCTAACATTATTTCAGATTTGTTTAAATGGACATGTTCCTGAGGTTGCACGGTGTTGTCAATAATTTAAAATACCGTTAAAAAAAAAGTTCATAGCTTGCAAGAATATTCTGAATATTGTAAGCTCTATACTTCTATGGCGTAATTTTTTTTCCAGTTTTGTTGCCGTTACTATGTGTCTGTCAGTGTTGCAGGCTGTTTATGCGCTGATCGGCTGTAACATGTAACACCATTGTCGTTACAGCATTGTGTTTACCATGACATTCCACCCTAATATTTTGAGACTGGAGGCTACATTATAAAAAAAAAGAACGTTTGTCAGTCCCCTTGTTTGTATGTTTCTTGTCTGTCTATCATCATTGGCTTGAAATCTCTGTCTACAGACCATTCACTGCTTATTTGTAATATTTTTGGTAGTCGTTTTAGTTGTGTTTTTGTCAACTCCTTCATTTGTCTTCTTTCAATTCTTGTAAATAATTTTCTAGTTAGATATTTAAAAAAATATATATATGTGTTTTATAAGTTTATGGATATTCTCTCTCTTTATAATGAATCCAAAAAGACTTTTTAAAGAAAGCGTTTTTAACGAGTGTGTGTTCCAAAATTCTTTTGGGATTTGCAACGTTGGTCGTGAAGGTGTTCCCAAGTTCTCCTGAGACATGCGATGTGTGTTGTGAGTGTTATGTTGTGATGTTCTGGTACATGGAACGTTGACGTGTGGTGTATTCTGAAACTTCTGTTGCCATATGTAACATTGATGTGTGGCATGTTTCTAAACTTATCTTGGTATACTGTAACATTGACGTGTGGCATATTCCAAAGTTCACTTGGTATAACATTATATAACATTGGTGTTGTGATATATCTAAAGTCTCTTTTGTGTGTAATGTGTAATAAAGTTCTCTTGGTATAATGTTATGTAACATTGGTGTGTGTGGTATATTCTGAAATTCTCCTGTATAATATTATGTAACATTGATGTGTATTATGTTCTAAAGTTCTCTTGGTGTATGTAACATTGTGTGTGTGGTATGTTCTAAAGTTCTCTTGTTATAATGTTATGTAACATTGATGTGTGGTATGTTCTAAAGTTCTCCTGGTATATGTAACATCGATGTGTGGTATGTTCTAAAGTTCTTTTGGTATATGTAACATTGATGTGTAATATGTATTAAAGTTCTCTTGGTATAAACACACAGCCATGATGTGTATTATGTTCTAAAGTTCTCTTGGTGTATGTAACATTGATATGTGGGTATGTTCTAAAGTTCTCTTGTTATAAATGTTATGTAACATTGATGTGTGATATGTTCTAAAGTTCTCCTGGTATATGTAACATTGATGTGTGGTATGTTCTAAAGTTCTCCTGGTATATGTAACATTGATGTGTGGGTATGTTCTAAAATTCTCCTGGTATATGTAACATGATGTGTGGTATGTTCTAAAGTTCTCCTGGTATATGTAACATTGATGTGTGGTATGTTCTAAAGTTTTTTCTTGGTATATGTATCAGTGATGTGTGGGAATGTTGTAAAGTTCTCTTGGTGTAACGTTATCTAACATTGACTTGTGTGGTATGTTCTAAAGTCCTTGTATCTGTAACATTGATGTGTGGTATGTTCTAAAGTTCTTTTGGTATATTATCATCTAACATTGGTGTTGTGGTATGTTCTAAAGTTTTCGTGTGGTGTATGTTACATTGTGGTGTGTGGTATGTTCTAAAGTTCTCGTGTTGTAAGTTACATTGGTGTGTGGTATGTTCGAAAGTTCTTGTGGTATAAAATTATGTAACATTGATGTGTGGTATGGTTCTAAAGTTTTCTGGTATAATATTATGTAACATTGATGTGTGGTGTATTCGAAATTCTCTTGGTATAATGTTATGTAACATGTGATGTATGGTATTTTTAAAAAGTTC
>JADBJO010028015.1:10000-12500 GCA_016801955.1 Conus betulinus
ACGTAATCTTCTTCGCTTTACAAACAACACGGCACCTGTATAGCTCACTCAGACTTTTTTGTCTCTCACCAACGATTTTTCCTCCCACGTTCACCACTTTCTCAAGCACATTTCTGCTCTTCACAGTCAACCCACCATACCAACACATAAATGAGAAAGTTAGAAACAGATTCAAGAAGCATGAATAAAATGTCCGAAGAATGTCAGTATTCACATGAAATGATCGCAGCTTGCGAAGACAATATAATCTGGTTTGACATTTTTTGTGGACATACTCAACATGGGATTTAAAATTCAGCTTATTATCTATAAAAGTTCCTAAATATTTGTATGATTCAACACGTTCTACTTCAGCACCTTTGATAAAAAGTGGGTGGTACAGCTTTTGGATTCTTTCTAAAATCAATCAACATTTCTTTCGTTTTTGTTACATTCAGATCAAGATAGTTATGATCGCACCAGTCAACAAAAATCTTTGAACCTCCTTGAAGTAAACAGAATCAGAGTTGGAAAGATCCACAAGTGCTGAGTCATCTGAATATTTAATGTACAAAGTTGAATCACTTCCTGAACAATCATTTGTGTACAGAGTAAAAAGCACTGGTGATAAAAACAGTACCCTGGGGTGCGCCAGTTGAAATGACTCTGGAAGACGAAACAACACTTTGATATCGAACAGACTGTGTCCTCTGTGTAAGAAAAAATCAATTATCCAAAAGAATGAGCTTGTTACCCACATTTATGTTAATGAGTTTCTTTGCCATCAGATGTGGTTGTATGGTGTTGAATGCTGATGAGAAATCAATAAAGAGAATGCGTACAAAGGAGGCAGGTTTTTCGAGGTGTGAAAAAAGCATGATGGAGAGAAGTGTGAGTGTGGCATCATCTGTTGATCTGTTCTGTTGGTATGCGAACTGAAACGGGTCTTGGTACTGTGTAGTGCTTTTTTTTTTTTTTTTTTTTTTTACATCCAGCCCTCCGGGGGCCAAAAGAAATTTAAGAAAAGAAAAAAAAAAAAAAAATAATTAATATGAAATAATGGAAAATCACTCTTAAATATGAAATATGAAAATACAAAAGGAAACAAAAATCTATGTACAGACGGAACACCGACGGAAGGTGTGGGAGATGGTGGGGGGGAGTGGGATGGGGTGGGATGGGGAGACAATTAAGAATGAGAGGGGGGGGGGGGTGGAAGTAAAGGAAGAACTGATAAGGAAAATGAAACTTTTTCACAGAGCAGTTATTGGTACATCTGTGGGTAAAGTGGTGTAAGATCAGACAGATATATCAAGTAAGTAAAAAGTTTGGATTTTAACTTACTTGTGTTTCGTTGGGTTTTCTTTTTATTTTTAGTTTTTTTTGGTTTTTCTGGGATACTATTCCACAGCAAGCCCCCAGAATAAGCAAGGCGTAATTTGCATAAGTTAATTGATGGGAAAGGGCGATTTATTTTATGCGAATGTCAATGATCATTAGAAGTAAATATGTTCATTACATAGGAAGGAGCACTGCCGTGTAGTATTTTATATGTAAAGAGTGCTTTATTGTACGATAGTTTGGTCTTGAATGGAAGGATACCTGCTCGTTCATAATCATGGTGCCTTAGCGAAGGTTCATCAATTGTTATTTTGACATCTCTCTTGTATATACTAGTCAATGGTTTAAGCAACGTATTGCTAGCAAAATCCCAGAGTTTCGAGGCATAGTCAATATTTGGTTGAAAAAAATAATTTTCTGGTGTGATAATCTAAAAGTTTCTTTTATATTTTCCTGAGCTGATACAGTTTCACGGCAAAATATTTGGAAAGAAGTTCTAAATGTTTCGACCAAGATAGGTTGTTGTCGATTGCTATTCGTAAGACTCTGTGATTAGAAACCTCTTTGATTTTTTTCGTTACCAATATAAAGGATTGGCAAGTTTTCGGTTACATTTTGATGTTTTTGCATTGTTGTATCAACATGAATTTCGTTTCTTGAGGATGCAGAGACATGTGATTGAGTTGTGTCCATTTACCGAGAAGGTTGATATTTTTTCTGAATGTCAAGGTAGACTTGCTGAGCATTAGAGTTATTAGTGTCAACAGTGGTATCATCGGCGAACATCTCACAATGAGAAGTCAAGGTTAATGGTAAATCATTAATATAGAATAATAAAACAGCAGCGGACCAAGCACCGAGCCTTATGGTACACCAAAGTTATTGGGAATCAAAGAAGAATAACAATCATTTAATAATACTAATTGTTGCTTGTTGAAAGGAAGGATAAAATGAGTTTTAGAGTGTCGGAAGTTAGTCGACAAATAGTTAACTTTCTGAGCAAAAGTTCATGATTAATGACATCGAAGGCTATAGCAAAATCCACGAAGAGTACTCCGGAAAAGTGTTTGTTGTTTATGTTTGAAAGCCATCGATCAACTATCTTGGTAAGAGCTGTTTGACGAGAATGATTCTCTCTAAATCCGGATTGATTAGGGTGTAGTAGATCGAATGTTTTTGA
>JADBJO010028015.1:17500-20613 GCA_016801955.1 Conus betulinus
TGCAGTCACTGTGTTGACATTGGGGGAAGACACATGACGTTACCTAGAGGCACTGCAGTCACTGTGTTGACATTGGGGGAAGACACATGACGTTACCTAGAAGCATTGCAGTCACTGTGTTGACATTGGGGGAAGACACGCTCATGACGTTACTTGAGGCATTGCAGTCACTTTGTTGACATTGGGGGAAGACACGCACATGACGTTACCTAGAGGCATTGCAGTCACTGTGTGAGGCATTGCAGTCACTGTGTGAGGCACTGCAGTCACTGTGTTAACATTGGGGGCACGCACGCACATGACGTTACCTTGAGGCATTGCAGTCAAAGAGTGGTGTAGTGACTGATTCCATGGCCAAACTTTACAGATAGGAAAAAAAAACGTTTTTGTAAATGCCAAGGGGACTTCAAAACTTTCAACAATGAAACAACAGCAACAACATGGAATGAGTAAATAAATGAACAAATGAAAGAAAAAGAAAGAAAGAAAGAAAGAAAGAAAGAAATGCCGAATAAAGTGTTGACTTAAGGTAGAACGGGTCATGGCTTTGCATAGCGGTGCAGTGTATATGGACTAGTTACTATCCATCCTCTGTAACGCCTGTGTGTGTGTGTGTGTGTGTGTGTGTGCGTGCGTGCGTGCGTGCATGCGTGCGTGCGTGCGTGCGTGCGTGCGTTTTTAGATGTTGTTACGCAGTTCCAGATTTATCATTTCTAAAGGAAATGTGTGTATGTGTGTGTGTGTTTTCAGATCAATGATCAGCCGAGACAAGTTCTACAGAACGCGTCTAACATGAATAATTCATCGCGAGAACATGCTCTCTTAGCTATGTTTCTCTGTAATAATTAAAAACCACTTGAACGCAAGGATGATGTAATGTGTTCCTTCGAAGCTAGCTCTCTCTCTCTTTCTCTCTCTCTCTCTCTCTCTCTCTCTCTCTCTCTCTCTCTCTCTCTCTCTCTCTCTCTCTCTCTCTCTCTCTGTGTCTCTGTCTCTGTCTGTCTGTTCTCTGTCTCTTTGTCTCGCTGTGTGTGTGTGTGTGTGTGTGTGTGTGTGTGTGTGTGTGTGTGTGTGTGTGTGTGTGTGTGTGTGTGTGTGTGTGTGTGTGTGTGTGTGTGTGTGTGTGTGTGTGTGTGTGTGTGTGTGTGTGTGTGTGTGTGTGTGTGTGTGTGTGTGTGTGTGTGTGTGTGTGTGTGTGCATGTGTGCGTGCGTAGGTGCTTGCGTGTGCGTACGTGCATGCGCGCGCGCGCGCGCGCGCGCGCGCGCGCGTATGTGTGTGTGTTGCTGGTCAAGGAAAAAAAGCAGACACATGAAGTGCTTGGAATCACTCTACAACAATGTAAAGATCACTGACACAATGTAAAGATCACTCTACAACAATGTATAGGTCACTGACACAATGTAAAGATCACTCTACAAACAATATAAAGTTCATTAACATGTCAATCGACTGGACAACTGCCAACTGACTGGGCCTGTGTTCAGGGACTGCGTGGGAGGTTGGCCTTGTTGCGGCCCGATTGTGGCTGCCAGCCAAATGTCTTCCCACGAATTGCCCCTTCTTGTTCTCCCTCAGGTCATAGTTCCCGCTCCAAAGTTGGTCTGTACCCTCTTCCCTGTCAGCCATAACTTGTTTCAGCAGAAAGAAAGGGGTTACGTTCTTCTTCTTCTTCTTCTTCTTTCTTCTTCTTCTTCTTCTTCTTCTTCCTCGTGTTGTCGTCTCCTCCTCCTCCTCCTCCTCCTCCTCCTCCTCCTCCTCCTCCTCCTCCTCCTCCTCCTCCTCCTCCCTTCTTCTTCTTTCTATTTTTATTGTTATTGTTGTTGTCGTCGTTGTCATAATCACCATCATTATCATCATCAAGAGTACTTTTACAGCGCCTATTCTCGTTGAGAGACCAATCCCTAAGCGTTTTACAATCCACAGTGTCGTGTTCAGAACGGGCCTACCTGGGTAGAGCCGACTGAAGAGCTGCCTGCTGGCGCAATAGTAGGCCCCTCTCCGTTTCATTCAGTCCAATCTCAGTCGCTCAGATTTTCACTCATTTTTACGATTTTTCGCAAAGTGTGTCAGCAATCTGTCTACGTGCTTTCCTCAACACTTCCACACCGCCCATCTCTTCTGAACGTTGATGATGAGATTTTACAAATATGCATGCAAGATGCTATGCTGCATTCGCATGCGGAACGTCGGTCTATTATTCTATTCGAGGTTGTTTTTTTTTCGGGGAAAAGAATCGGAATCAGTATTGACTCCGAGGTGAAAAACAAACTGTACCCCGAGAGTTCTGAAGAGATTCGAACCTGAACCTCCAAGATCACCAAGATTAGCGTCCCACGCTTTACCAACGGGGCTTCCACCCCATCCCTGTCCAATTCTTCACATTACCAGCTGTGTACACTGCACTCTTCACATCTTCCTCATTCTTCACATTATCAGCTGTACATGCACTATTCACACCTTCCCCATTCTTCACATCATCAGCTGTACATGCACTATTCACATCTTCCTCATTCTCCACATTATCAGCTGTACATGCACTATTCACATCTTCCTCATTCTTCACATTGTACATGCACTATTCACATCTTCCTCATTCTCCACATTATCAGCTGTACATGCACTATTCACATCTTCCTCATTCTTCACATTGTACATGCACTATTCACATCTTCCTCATTCTTCACATTACCAGCTGTACATGCTCTCTTCACATCTTCTCCATTCTTCACATTGTACATGCACTATTCACATCTTCCTCATTCTTCACATTACCAGCTGTACATGCTCTCTTCACATCTTCTCCATTCTTCACATTGTACATGCACTATTCACTCTTACTCATTCTTCACATTACCAGCTGTACATGCTCTCTTCACATCTTCTCCATTCTTCACATTGTACATGCACTATTTACATCTTCCTCATTCTTCACATTATCAGCTGTACATGCACTATTCACATCTTCCTCATTCTTCACATTATCAGCTGTACATGCTCTCTTCACATCTTCTCCATTCTTCACATTATCAGCCATGCATACATTATTCACAACTTTGTAATACATTTGTAATAACAGATTCACTGACTGCTCTCTGCTTTCATAGTTCGCGG
>JADBJO010028016.1:2500-17500 GCA_016801955.1 Conus betulinus
TGATATAGACGCTGTAAAACAACCCAAACTGTTACAGCGTAAGCGTATTTCTGGATGTTCGAAACTGTTCCCTTCCCCCAGTAGGGAGTGGGGATGACCAACCCCCTCCCCTGCCTTTTCTTTGCCTTAGGGACACAAAACCAGCAGGGAGAGGAGGAAACTGGAATTGATGATTGGCCTATAGAAAGGGGAAACCCCTGGTGAACAGTGACTGCTTTCACAGACCAGCTGTAGATAGAACAATACAGTGCAGCCACAAAGACAACAGGGGTAAACCAGAGAGAGAGTGCATGGTTATTTCACCCTACTCTTAATCTCCTTGGCTAGGTTTCACTGATCTCCCAGAACTAAACCTGGGTCCCTATCCATCCTGGGCATACCTGGTAGTGAAGAAACACCACAGCCCAGCAATTGAGCAGCAGGTCTCCATAGACGTGGATCAGTCACCAGCAACTGGAGAAAGATCAACTATTCTCCAACGTCAGATAAGTTCTGATGTTCCAAGTGGACTCCAACTCAACTCAACCATAACTTTCCCTCACTTAAGAATGAATCAGTGGGAACCAAAACTCGGGCCGAACTGACTGTGTGAAACTGATTTGAATATTTCACTCTTGTATAAACAAGTGATGTGTGAAAGTGCACTTGTGTCATTTCTTTGTTGTTCAGTCAGAATTGAATGGATGAACTCTCTAATTCTGCCTCTCGGAGCTGTAAGTACTTCTAAGTGTACAGCTTAAGAGAAAATTATTCCTGAGCCTCTCTTGAGATATTTTAACAGTCCCGAGAAAAAAAATGAATAATTTTCTTTTGATGGCTAGTACCAGAACATTGCTCCTTCCATCATTAGTAAGAGAGAATGGAGGTGAAATTTTAACGTAACTCTGTTAGAGTACTTTTCCAAGTCCTTCTCCAAGAGGACACACTGATCCACTCGCAACTCTCATCACAGTGTGTGTGGTGTGTGTGTGTGTGTGGTGTGTGTGTGTGTGTGTGTGTGTGTGTGTGTGCCCGCGCGCGCGCGCGTGTGTGCACACAAGTGTGTATGTGTGGTGTATTCATTTTGCACAATACAAATGACACATCACCTCTCCTTGAGTGATTCATTACCTCATGACCCATGTTGACTCCTCTCCCCTTCCGCTGCCTCTCCTTTCTCACCTACCCTTATTCCTCCTCCCAGCCCTCCCCCTTCCAGCTTCCTCATCTCCCCCTCCCATCCCTGCTCCTCGCCTTTCGCCGCTCCCGCCGCAGTTCTTTCCTATACCCAAGCACTCGGCGCACTTGCTGTGTATCCTGTGACGGCATGTCGCTAGCTAGTGACGCCATCAGTATCCGACACCTCACCTGTGAGTTATGATAGCAAAAGCGCAACCGAGATCATTTCCGGTTGCTTGCTTGCAAGATAATTTTTTTATGACACAATAAAGGTGTTGGAAATACCGTAATGTTCAGCTTAGCCAGTTTGGATGGGATAAGCTAAGCTGCCACATTCGCACTGGCGTTGACATCAAATCCAGCATTGGAGCTGATCGAGGGAAAGCCTGGTTTTAAGAGGCGACGGGAAGAATTTACTGATTAAGAAAAAAGGAAGAAAATGCGTCATGGTTTTTTTTTTTCACAAAGAATAGCTATGCTGATATACTAAAGTGCCGGTGGATACATAGAAGAAGGCATACTTGAAAAGAACGCTTCCACGTGGCAGAAAAGGCATATAAAATTAAGACGAAAATTGCAGGTGACATACTCATAGATAGGCGCCACTGTGTCACAATAATCCATATAATTGTGAAAGGCCAGAAAATTTGTGACCTGACAGTTTTAAAAACTTGGAGGACAAGAACGATTGTCGTCCATGGCAAGAAAAGAGGGCTGACGATCATGGAAAAGAACTGGAGTCATGAATGAAGAAGCTGCGCAAATGAGGAAAAAGAAACACTATTGACATCAGTAAAAATGTGATTAGGTAGAGGCAAAGACATTAGTGACAAGACTGAAACGTATGTCAGTAATAGAAAATGGGGACAAAACAGGGTCATGCATTTGGAATCGTTAAGTTAACTGGTGAGGAAGGCCGCACGAAAGACGGATTGTTGACAGTTGAAATTCTCCTGAGAAACTGATGTCATAGCAATCGAAAAAGTCCACACGGAAGGGACCTAATTGTTACATTAATGCAGATAAAGGAGTTACTTAGATAGATTCAAGTACTCAAACTTGCCTTCACTCAAGGAAGAGGAATGAGTGGAGATTAAATACAGACCTATGAAATGACAGTTCAGTGATTCAGATAATATTGAAGTAAACAAGACATTTATCTTGCAACGAAAAAAAACTTTCAACGACCCCGTTAAACACCTACAAGCTAATCTAAAGAAAATTTCAAACAATAACAGAGCTGCACAGGTTTTGAATTTAATTCGTTTAGAGGGCAAAGATACAAATAGTGATATAATACTAATGCTTTTAGAATTTTCCGGACAATGATTGGAAATCAATATGATTTTTTTTTTATGAATAAACATACAAAGATTACTTTGGCATATGCCATGTGATGACTACGATAAAATATTTGTATATTTCAAATGAAGTTGGGACGTATAAAGGCAGGAAGGGTCTATGGCAACTTATTAGTAGTCTTTGCTATTATTGCTGATGAAAAAGCTACTTCCCACAGACATGCCCTTCGTCTATAGCGACAGGGTTATTGTTTTCATCGTTGTCTTCGTGTCCATCACGGCATTTTACCGGACAATGGTGCAATGTTTGGCGGCGACCATTTCTCGGGTGCATGCTGACAACATCTTTGTTTCCATACCTCATTCAGCACTTACATGCAAGACTCGCATATCAGACTATCATTTGCATACACAAAGAAGAAGGTATAGGCATCAGCTGATCAAAACATAATTTTGTTGATCCAAGAGATTGGGAAACTTGACCCATCTTTTTCCCATCCATTCAGTGGATGAAACTCAGCAGTAAGGTTCTAGTCTCCCTGTTCATTGCTGACAGTACCAGAAAAAAGAAAGAAGTAAACATGCTGGTGAGAAGGAAGCTGAAAATAACAAAAAAAGTCGGCTTGAGTCGTTGTCACCCAAAAACGCTGGTAAGAGGAATTCAGTAAAAGCTGTGCAGAACATTGATGAAGAGGCAAAGAGATAAGAGGTCAACTGTGGAAGGAAATGATGGATGGAAAGGAAAACTACCGTCATAATGACAAGGAAATGAGTTGGAGACGTGGTGAGGAATGACCAACAAAAAAAACAAAAACGAAAAAAAAAACTGGGCGGTTATTGAATGGGCTAATGACCCTGTTGTGGCCAGATTCCTTTTCCTCCACACAGCACACAAAACAAACAGAAAACAAAACAAACCGGAAACAGAACACAAAAAAACTGGCGGTATTGAATGGGCTATGACCCTGTTGTGGCCATTCCTTTCCTCCACACACACACACACACACACACACACACACACACACACACACCACACACACACACTCACTCACTCACACACACACACACTCACTCTCTCTCTCTCTCTCTCTCTCTCTTCTCACACACACACACACACACACACACACACACACACACACACACACACACACACACACACACATGCGCGCGCGCGCGCGCATGCACAGCGCATATATGCACACAATGACCCTGGAGAGGGGAAAAAAAAAAAAACTGACTTAAGTGAGGGTCAATCGTGCAATCTCCGAAGTTCCAGCATTTCCAGCTCAACTCGCCATCTCTTCGCCGGAGACAGGTCCAGTGACAGGTCAATTTTTTAGCCTTGCAAAAAGTTGCAGAGGTCAGGTTGCCCACTTTCGCTGCTGCCTTAAGCACCGCCGTCTCTAATTTTCCGGTCGCCGTAATTCCTCAATTAAGCCACGGATGCAAATTTAGCGCGGTGCCACAAATGAACTACACCTGCACGTAGTCTGAGCACGGGAATCTGCTCGGTTGATGATTTAACATGGATATGCATAGTTATTTTTACAGATAGAAATATAAACTCAAGATCTTGGATGATGGGATTAAAGTCCTACTATCTCTAGGCTTTTAGGCTATGTTGTTTTCAGACTGGAGCTCAAAGAGGACCTTGGTCAAACACAAGGCAGACTGACTAAAATTTATGCACGCCCCTTCTTTGTCTGCCCCAACCCCCACCCCCACCCCACCCCCTCCCACTTTTTTCATGAAGGGAATTAGACTAGGATCCTTGATACCTGCCATAAATGTGCTGCGCAGGTGAGGAGAAGGGGGTTGGGGAGTGGCAGGGAGGCATTACTGATGTGCTGAATGCTTTTTGATGTGTAAATAAATACAACATTTGCAGCAGGAGAAGAATCTTTTCTGTGTGTTTTTTTTTCTGCCATTTTGTTGGTGTTGCTTTCTTAGAAACAACATGATAGGACGATCTGTATTAAACTTGTGACGTTCATTGAAAATGCACAACAATTATAGATTGGTCTATCATAAAGTTTGTAACGCTCAGTCGAAATCCCACACAACGTAATCACAGTTGGTCCATTCAGACAGGTGAGAGCATTTAATTAATCAAATTCTCAAGCATACAGTTGTTTAATATTGGATCTTTTCATTTAAACTTTGTTGGAAAAAGACGAATATATGTACGCATATATGTGAGTATACCATGTCGTGTGTCGGGGCCTGTATCTCTAGTATATTTGAATGCATCATCTCCAAAACTGGCATTTCTCCGTATTTTAAGATATCAGAAAATATGTATGCGTTTTGATCTTTTTCCCTTTTTTTTTCTTTCTTTCTTTTTTCTTTTATTCTTGTTTTTCTGAGTTACTGAACTTTCAAAGAAAATCAAGTCGTCACAGTTTTAACACATAACCTTTTTTCTATTATTATTGTTATTATTATTATTATTATTATTATTATTATTATCACAATCTTGATACTTTCTGGTCTTGGACTCATACGATCAAACAAACCATTTAAGTGAAAAAAAGCGTTCGTTGGTGACCAGTCTGATGCTTTTCATAGAAAATAAAGCTTATTACTGACTGGTTATAAAGTTCAAGGTTTAGCACTAAGTCAATAAATAATGCATGTGAGGGTGTTTAGGCATAGATTTCAGTCATAAGAAGTGTACGGAGTGACGTGTTAATAAATGATATTCTCGTGTTTGATGTGACAAGTGGTTTTTCAACCATGTTTGTTAGTGGTGTTTTCCTCAATAATTCAAAATTAATCCAGCCTAGTTGTGCTACCATTTTTTTGTTTGTTTTTGTTTTTGCAACAAAACAACAAAAAAGGGGAGGGGGAGACCAAACTGATTTCAAGCGTTTGTAGATCAAAAAAACGAAAAGGAAGCTGGTACTTTATTTTTCTGAACATCACATTTCGACATCTTTTGTTAGTGTATTACTCTGACTCGTTACTCTTTTCTTTTAGGATTTGGTCACCTGGTTTTGGGGAAGAGTTTATGTGAGCATGATGCTTTGCGCGCTTGTTTACATCTTAGAAGCTTTGAACGCCTGAATAGCAGAGACCAAGCTTCATGGTTGCGTGGAAACTTGGTCTTTTATTCAAAGCCCTAAAGACCATCCGCTTTCTGCTTTCCACTTCAGTACAGTTATGGGTCTCCTCCATTCAAAACAATTCCATGTTCCCATGTTTTTATAGAACAAGGGGTGTGACAAAACACTGACTTGACTGTATATTCTGTCAGTCACGACTTTTGTCAGATATGTGTCCTGCTTCATTTTTCTTCTTCAGTGCCAGTGTTTGCATACTTGCACATTCCCACAAATGTGGGAGTATATGGGGTTTGGATGCGAAGTGTTCTGGAATAGTAAAAGCTGTTGGAGTGTAGAAAGTGAGGGGAAAATTATACATGTTGTCATTGAAGGATTTAATATTCGTAGTTTGAACGTCATCTTTTTCATCTCACCCCACCCCACCTTCTCCTCCAAAACTGTATCCCCTTGAAGTCATTTGATACAAGATGATGACGTGTTTTTGTTCTGTGTGTGTATGTGCGCGCGCGCACGCATGTGTACATTTGCGAATGCGTGTGTGGGCGTTTGCCCACGAGCGTGTGCATGTGTGTGTGTGTGTGTGTGTGTGTGTGTGTGTGTGTGTGTGTGTGTGTGTGTGCTGCATTCTTTATGCGCTGTGCGAATCACACGTCAAATCTCATTTAATGATTCACCACGCCTCATACTTATCAATCTCTCATGACTCATGTTGACACCTGTCTCCTTCCACCACCTCTTTTCTTCTCCCTTACCCCATTCTTCCTTCCTTGCCCCCCCCCCCCCTCCCCCACCGACCCCATCCTCACACGTTCTTTGCCTCTTCCACCATCTCAGCCAGAGTTACTCCATATTGGAAAGCACTCAGCGCACTTGCTGTCCTTCTCAAGACGGCATGTCACTGGCTGGTAAAGCCATCAGTATCCGACACCTCACCTTTGAGGTATGCCAGCAAAAGTGTGACCGAGGTCATTTCCAAGTGCCTGCTTGTAAGAAGGTGATGGGATTACCGTAATGTTCAGCTTTACCACCTTGGATGATGCAAACTAAACTGCTATATTCGCACCAACAGTCCAGCACTTGAGCTGCTCAGGGAAAACCTGATTTAAGAGGCGAGGGGAAGACTTTACTAACAACAATATGGGGGAAAATATTTCATGCTTTTCATTTTCATTTAAAAAAAAATAGCTATATTGATACACTAACATGCCAGTGAATATATAGAAGGGCAAATTAAATGCTGGTATATGCCAAAAAAGGCACCAAAACATAAAGAGGAAAAATACTAGTGAGGAATTATAGATAGGGATTACAATGTGACAACAACCCATAACACTGTGAATTTGCAGAAAACTTATGGCACTGACGACTTTAAAAAGATTTGCCAGGGAAGAGACCAAAATGGATTGACCTCCACAGGTATAAAAGAGGGCTGGTGACCACAAGAAAAACTGGAGTCAAGAATGAAAAATAAGCGTGTGAAATAAGCAAAAAGCAATGTTGACAACAGCAAAAATTTTGATTAGGTTGAGGCAGTGACATCAGTAACCAATGTTGACACGTGCCATTAATAGAAATGGGGGTAAAACTGGCACCATGCATTTGAATTATTAAGGGTTTTGATGAAGAGACAACACGAAAAAACGGACTTGTTGACAATCAAAATTCACTCGAGAAGCTTGTGTCATCGCAGTCGAAGAAGTTCACAGCAGAATGACCAAACTGTTTTCGTTACCGCAGAACATTGGTCATTTAGGTAAATTTGAGTACTCAAAACTTGCTCACACTCAAATGAAAAAGAATGAGTAGAGGATTTAATGCAACCTATGAATGAACAGCAATTCAATTAATTACATGATATGAATAAACACAAGATATTTACCCAGGCCACTTACCATATAAAATATAATTTTAAAAACAGCCTTTTAAAACACCCACAAACTGATCTGAAGAAAAATTCACACAGCAACAGAGCTACATCTTTTAGATTTCATTTAGAGGTTAAACATGCACAAAGTTACGACACTTTTCAAAATCCTCTGGTCAACAATACAAAGTCAGTCCAAATCTTGTTGGAGAATGAAATGAAACATTTTATATTTTTTTTTTAGGTCTGGTATAATTTTAATATTTTTTTTATTATTTTTTTTTTTTTTTTTTTTTATTTTTTGTTTGTTATTTTTTTTCTTATATCTTTATTTTATGTTTTTTTTTTTTTTTTTTTTAATTTTTTTTATTTTTTTCTAATTTTGTTTTTTTTTATAATTATACTTTTTTTTATTTAAAATTTTTAAAAATTGTTATTTTTTTTTTTTTTTTTATAATGGTATTTCCCCAAACAAGATTTGGACTGACTTTGTATTGTGGACCAGAGATTTTTGAAGTGTCCGTACTTTGTGCATGTTTCAACTCTAAATAAAATCTAAAAGTATGTAGTCTGTTTGCTGTGTGAATTTTCTTCAGATCAGTTTGTGGGTGTTTTTTAAAAGCTGTTTTTAAAATTATATTTTATATGTAAGTGGCCTGGGTAAATATCTTGTGGTTATTCATATCATGTAATTAATGAATTGCTGTTCATTCATAGGTCTGCATTAAATCTCTAACTCATTCTTTTTCATTTGAGTGTGAGCAGTTTGGAGTCCTCAAATTTACCTAAAATGAACCAATGTTCTGCGTGTGTAAAGAACACAGTTTGGTCATTCTGCTGTGAACTTCTTCGACTTGCGATGACACAAGCTTCTCGAGTGAATTTGATTGTCAACAAGTCCGTTTTTCGTGTTGTCTCTTCATCAAAACCCTTATAATTCTAAATGCATGGTGCCAGTTTTACCCCCATTTCTATTATGGCCACGTGTCAACATTGTTACTGATCACTGCCTCAACCTAATCAAAATTTTTGCTGTTGTCAACATTGCTTTTCTGCTTATTTCACACGCTTATTTTTTCATTCTTGACTCCAGTTTTTCTTGTGGTCACCAGCCCTCTTTTATTACTGTGGAGGAGGCAATCATTTTGGTCTCTTCCCTGGCAATCTTTTAAAGTCGTCAGTGCCATAAGTTTTCTGCAAATTCACAGTTGTATGGGTTGTTGTCACATTGTAATCCCTATCTATAATTCCTCACTAGTATTTTTCCTCTTTATGTTTTGGTGCTTTTTTGGCATATACCAGCATTTAATTTGCCCTTCTATATATTCACTGGCATGTTAGTGTGTCAATATAGCTATTTTTAAAATGAAAATGAAAAGCATGAAATATTTTCCCCCATATTGTTGTTAGTAAAGTCTTCCCCTCGCCTCTTAAATCAGGTTTCCCTGAGCAGCTCAAGTGCTGGACTGTGGAGCGAATATAGCAGTTTAGTATGCATCATCCAAGGTGGTAAAGTGAACATTACGGTAATCCCATCACCTTCTTACAAGCAGGCACTTGGAAATGACCTCGGTCACACTTTTGCTGGCATACCTCAAAGGTGAGGTGTCGGATACTGATGGCTTTACCAGCCAGTGACATGCCGTCTTGAGAAGGACAGCAAGTGCGCTGAGTGCTTTCCAATATGGAGTAACTCTGGCTGAGATGGTGGAAGAGGGCAAAGAACGTGTGAGGATGGGGGTCGGTGGGGGAGGGGGGGGGGGGGCAAGGAAGGAAGAATGGGGTAAGGGAGAAGAAAAGAGGTGGTTGGAAGGAGACAGGTGTCAACATGAGTCATGAGAGATTGATAAGTATGAGGCGTGGTGAATCATTAAATGAGATTTGACGTGTGATTCGCACAGGCATAAAGAATGCAGACACACACACACACACACACACACACACACACACACACACACACACACACACATGCACACGCTCGTGGGCAAACGCCCACACATGCATTCGCAAATGTACACATGCGTGCGCGCGCGCACACATACACACACAAACAAAAAACACGTCATCATCTTGTATCAAATGACTTCAAGGGGATACAGTTTGGAGGAGAAGGTGGGGTGGGGTGAGATGAAAAAAGATGACGTTCAACTACGAATATTAAATCCTTCAATGACACATGTATAATTTTTCCCCTCACTTTCTACACTCCAACAGCTTTACTATTCCCAGAACACTTCGCATCCAAAACCCCATATACTCCCACATTTGTGGGAATGTGCAAGTATGCAAACACTGGCACTGAAGAAGAAGAAAATGAAGCAGGACACATATCTGACAAAAGTCGTGACTGACAGAATATACAGTCAAGTCAGTGTTTTGTCACACCCCTTGTTCTATAAAACATGGGGAACATGGAATTGTTGGAATGGAGGAGACCCATAACTGTACTGAAGTGGAAAGCAGAAAACGGATGGTCTTTAGGGCTTTTTGGCAGAAAGGAATAAAAGACCAAGTTTCCACGCAACCATGAAGCTTGGTCTCTGCTATTCAGGCGTTCAAAGCATCTAAGATGTAAACAAGCGCAAAGCATCATGCTCACATAAACTCTTCCCACAACCAGGTGACCAAATCCTAAAAGAAAAGAGTAACGAGTCAGAGTAATACACTAACAAAAGATGTCGAAATGTGATGTTCAGAAAAATAAAAGTACCAGCTTCCTTTTCGTTTTTTTTGATCTACAAACGCTTGAAATCAGTTTGGTCTCCCCCCTCCCCTTTTTTGTTGTTTTGTTGCAAAAACAAAAACAAACAAAAAAATGGTAGCACAACTAGGCTGGATTAATTTTGAATTATTGAGGAAAACACCACTAACAAACATGGTTGAAAAACCCTTGTCACATCAACACGAGAATATCATTTATTAACACGTCACTCCGTACACTTCTTATGACTGAAATCTATGCCTAAACACCCTCACATGCATTATTTATTGACTTAGTGCTAAACCTTGAACTTTATAACCAGTCAGTAATAAGCTTTATTTTCTATGAAAAGCATCAGACTGGTCACCAACGAACGCTTTTTCACTTAAATGGTTTGTTTGATCGTATGAGTCCAAGACCAGAAAGTATCAAGATTGTGATAATAATAATAATAATAATAATAATAATAATAATAACAATAATAATAGAAAAAAAGGTTATGTGTAAAACTGTGACGACTTGATTTTCTTTGAAAGTTCAGTAACTCAGAAAAAAAACAAGAATAAAAGAAAAAGAAAGAAAGAAAAAAAAAAGGAAAAAAGATCAAACGCATACATATTTTCTGATATCTTAAAATACGGAGAAATGCCAGTTTTGGAGATGATGCATTCAAATATACTAGAGATATAGGCCCCGACACACGACATGGTATACTCACATATATGCGTACATATATTCGTCTTTTTCCAACAAAGTTTAAATGAAAAGATCCAATATTAAACAACTATATGCTTGAGAATTTGATTAATTAAATGCTCTCACCTGTCTGAATGGACCAACTGTGATTACCGTGTGTGGGATTTCGACTGAGCGTTACAAACTTTATGATAGACCAATCTATAATTGTTGTGCACTTTTTCAATGAACGTCACAAAGTTTAATACAGATCGTCCTATCATTGTTGTTTCTAAGAAAGCAACACCAACAAAATGGCAGAAAAAAAAACACACAGAAAAGATTCTTCTCCTGCAGAATGTTGTATTTATTTACACATCAAAAGCATTCAGCACATCAGTAATGCCTCCCTGCCACTCCCCAACCCCCTTCTCCTCACCTGCGCAGCACATTTATGGCAGGTATCAAGGATCCTAGTCTAATTCCCTTCATGAAAAAAGTGGGAGGGGGTGGGGTGGGGGTGGGGGTTGGGGCAGACAAAGAAGGGGCGTGCATAAATTTTAGTCAGTCTGCCTGTGTTTGACCAAGGTCCTCTTTGAGCTCCAGTCTGAAAACAACATAGCCTAAAAGCCTAGAGATAGTAGGACTTTAATCCCATCATCCAAGATCTTGAGTTTATATTTCTATCTGTAAAAATAACTGTGCATATCCATGTTAAATCATCAACCGAGCAGATTCCCGTGCTCAGACTACGTGCAGGTGTAGTTCATTTGTGGCACCGCTAAATTTGCATCCGTGGCTTAATTGAGGAATTACGGCGACCCGGAAATTAGACGGCGGTGCTTAAGGCAGCGAAAGTGGGCAACCTGACCTCTGCAACTTTTTGCAAGGCTAAAAATTGACCTGTCACTGGACCTGTCTCCGGCGAAGAGATGGCGAGTTGAGCTGGAAATGCTGGAACTTCGGAGATTGCACGATTGACCCTCACTTAAGTCAGGTTTTTTTTTTTTCCCTCTCCAGGGTCATTGTGTGCATATATGCGCTGTGCATGCGCGCGCGCGCGCATGTGTGTGTGTGTGTGTGGTGTGTGTGTTGTGTGTGTGTGTGTGTGTGTGTGTGTGTGTGTGTGAGAGAGAGAGAGAGAGAGAGAGAGAGAGAGAGAGAGTGTGTGTGTGTGTGTGTGTGAGTGTGTGAGTGAGTGAGTGTGTGTGTGTGTGTGTGTGTGTGTGTGTGTGTGTGTGTGTGTGTGTGTGGAGGAAAGGAATGGCCACAACAGGGTCATAGCCCATTCAATACCGCCAGTTTTTTGTTTCGTTTTGTTTCTGTTTGTTGGTCTTTTTTCATTCCTCACCACGTCTCCAACTCATTTCCTTGTCATTATGACGGTAGTTTTCCTTTCCATCCATCATTTCCTTCCACAGTTGACCTCTTATCTCTTTGCCTCTTCATCAATGTTCTGCACAGCTTTTACTGAATTCCTCTTACCAGCGTTTTTGGTGACAACGACTCAAGCCGACTTTTTTTTGGTTATTTCAGCTTCCTTCTCACCAGCATGTTTACTTCTTTCTTTTTCTGGCACTGTCAGCAATGAACAGGGAGACTAGAACCTTACTGCTGAGTTTCATCCACTGAATGGATGGGAAGAGGATGGGTCAAGTTTCCCAATCTCTTGGATCAACAAAATTATGTTTTGATCAGCTGATGCCTATACCTTCTTCTTGTGTATGCAAATGATAGTCTGATATGCGAGTCTTGCATGTAAGTGTGTTGAATGAGGTATGGAAACAAAGATGTCAGCATGCACCCGAGAAATGGTCGCCGCCAAACATTGCACCATTGCCCGGTAAAATGCCGTGATGGACACGAAGACAACGATGAAAACAATAAACCTGTCGCTATAGACGAAGGGCATGTCTGTGGAAGTAGCTTTTTCATCAGCAATAATAGCAAAGACTAATAAGTTGCCATAGACCTTCCTGCCTTTATACGTCCCAACTTCATAATTAATATACAAATATTTCATTGTAGTCATCACATGGCATATGCCAAGTAATCTTTGTAATGTTTATTCATAAAAAAAAAAATATTGATTTCCAATCATTGTCCGGAAAATTCTAAAAGCATTAGTATTATATCACTATTTGTATCTTTGACCTCTAAAACGAATTAAATTCAAAACCTGTGCAGCTCTGTTATTGTTTGAAATTTTCTTTAGATTAGCTTGTAGGTGTTTAACGGGGTCGTTGAAGTTTTTTTTCGTTGCAAGAGAAATGTCTTGTTTACTTCAATATTATCTGAATCACTGAACTGTCATTTCATAGGTCTGTATTTAATCTCCCACTCATTCCTCTTCCTTTGAGTGAAGGCAAGTTTGAGTACTTGAATCTATCTAAGTAACTCCTTTATCTGCATTAATGTAACAATTAGGTCCCTTCCGTGTGGACTTTTTCGATTGCTATGACATCAGTTTCTCAGGAGAATTTCAACTGTCAACAATCCGTCTTTCGTGCGGCCTTCCTCACCAGTTAACTTAACGATTCCAAATGCATGAACCTGTTTTGTCCCCATTTCTATTACTGGACATACGTTTCAGTCTTGTCACTAATGTCTTTGCCTCTACCTAATCACATTTTTACTGATGTCAATAGTGTTTCTTTTCCTCATTTGCGCAGCTTCTTCATTCATGACTCCAGTTCTTTTCCATGATCGTCAGCCCTCTTTTCTTGCCATGGACGACAATCGTTCTTGTCCTCCAAGTTTTAAACTGTCAGGTCACAAATTTTCTGGCCTTTCACAATTATATGGATTATTGTGACACAGTGGCGCCTATCTATGAGTATGTCACCTGCAATTTTCGTCTTAATTTTATGCCTTTTTCTGCCACGTGGAAGCGTTCTTTTCAAGTATGCCTTCTTCTATATCCACCGGCACTTTAGTATATCAGCATAGCTATTCTTTGTGAAAAAAAAAACCATGACGCATTTTCTTCCTTTTTTCTTAATCAGTAAATTCTTCCCGTCGCCTCTTAAAACCAGGCTTTCCCTCGATCAGCTCCAATGCTGGATTGATGTCAACGCCAGTGCGAATGTGGCAGCTTAGCTTATCCCATCCAAACTGGCTAAGCTGAACATTACGGTATTTCCAACACCTTTATTTGTGTCATAAAAAAATTATCTTGCAAGCAAGCAACCGGAAATGATCTCGGTTGCGCTTTTGCTATCATAACTCACAGGTGAGGTGTCGGATACTGATGGCGTCACTAGCTAGCGACATGCCGTCACAGGATACACAGCAAGTGCGCCGAGTGCTTGGGTATAGGAAAGAACTGCGGCGGGAGCGGCGAAAGGCGAGGAGCAGGGATGGGAGGGGGAGATGAGGAGGAAGCTGGAAGGGGGAGGGCTGGGAGGAGGAATAAGGGTAGGTGAGAAAGGAGAGGCAGCGGAAGGGGAGAGGAGTCAACATGGGTCATGAGGTAATGAATCACTCAAGGAGAGGTGATGTGTCATTTGTATTGTGCAAAATGAATACACCACACATACACACTTGTGTGCACACACGCGCGCGCGCGCGGGCACACACACACACACACACACACACACACACACACACACACACACACACACACACACACACACTGTGATGAGAGTTGCGAGTGGATCAGTGTGTCCTCTTGGAGAAGGACTTGGAAAAGTACTCTAACAGAGTTACGTTAAAATTTCACCTCCATTCTCTCTTACTAATGATGGAGGAGCAATGTTCTGGTACTAGCCATCAAAAGAAATATTCATTTTTTTTCTCGGGACTGTTAAAATATCTCAAGAGAGGCTCAGGAATAATTTCTCTTAAGCTTGTACACTTATAAGTACTTACAGCTCCGAGAGGCAGAATTAGAGAGTTCATCCATTCAATTCTGACTGAACAACAAAGAAATGACACAAGTGCACTTTCACACATCACTTGTTTATACAAGAGTGAAATATTCAAATCAGTTTCACACAGTCAGTTCGGCCCGAGTTTTGGTTCCCACTGATTCATTCTTTAGTGAGGGAAAGTTATGGTTGAGTTGAGTTGGAGTCCACTTGGAACATCAGAACTTATCTGACGTTGGAGAATAGTTGATCTTTCTCCAGTTGCTGGTGACTGATCCACGTCTATGGAGACCTGCTGCTCAATTGCTGGGCTGTGGTGTTTCTTCACTACCAGGTATGCCCAGGATGGATAGGGACCCAGGTTTAG
>JADBJO010028017.1:2500-20612 GCA_016801955.1 Conus betulinus
GAGACCATATAACATGTTATAAGCTTTGCGTGGTAATCTGTGGTCCTCCATGTGAAGTAAATTCAGCCAATAATGGATGCAGTTTACTGCTGAAACTATATACATGGGGACACTATTCGCCTCTCCATAAATAAAGTCGTTAGGCGTTCGCCTGTCCACATCCCGGAACTTTTTTTATGCAAACAGGTGCACACATTCACAGTGTACACAGCAGCGCCATCCAACCTCCATAATTTAGACCCATACTGTACAACTGGCTGAGCCTGTCTATCACACAAATTGAGAAATACATTAAAAGAAGACGTATTATTGTGAATATACAATTTCTTCATGATACAGGGTAACGCGTTTTTGGTTCTGCTTGCAATATCCTTGCACGCACCTACAAAACTTAGACGTGTAGAGAGAAATATACCCCAAAACTAAAAGCATTCACAACAGGCATTGGGTCATCATCATAGAACCATCTTTCTCTTGTACTTAAATAACCACCCTGAGAGAGAGAGAGAGAGAGAGAGAGAGAGAGAGAGAGAGAGAGAGAGAGAGAGAGAGAGAGAGAGAGAGAGAGACAGAGACAGACAGACAGAAGACAGACAGACACAGAGAGAGAGAGAGAGAGAGACAGAGAGAGCATATACTTCACACTGCTCCATGTGCGTGTTACTCTTCGAGCAATATAGGGACATTTTCAGAGACTTCTTCCCATGAGTTACACGGATGGACACTCTGGCACAGTCGTGACGAATCAGAACGAAAAATAATACATTGAAACATGCTAGGAAGTTTAGTGCATTTGAAGATCAAACGTTCCGTTTCATCTGGTGAATCGATTCAGAGGCAGTCGGCTCAGTTCACAGATGTTTTTGTTTGTCAAGAGCTTGCAGGCAAAAACAGACACTGGACGGAATTGATGCACTCGCTCGTCTGTCTTGGAAACAAATTCGCTCTGTGTTTACCTCCGTCTGAAATCACCCCTAAGGGACACAATCCAGCAGAAGTGTTTGGCGAAGTTTATCGATCTTGGCGCAAGGAATCTTCCTCATGAAAACAAGATGGCGAAGAAACGCAGGCCTGAGTGGCCATGTTTCAGGGCGACGATGGCTCTCCATGGTGTCAATCTGCAACATAACGAAACAGAAAACAAAAGGAAAAAGAATAGGAAAAAACAACAACAACAAAACCTAGAATGTTGGTGTTATTGCAAACATAGTTCTTATTGCGAACATGGTCATTTCTCATCACTGTGTCAATTTGAAGAACAGAACACGGTTTGGTGTTACTACGAACATTGTCACTCCTTGCTTCTCTACTCTGTCAACCAAATGAATAAACCACATGCAGGCAATATCACTGACGCTCCAACTTCACTCTGCATACCCGTTTAAACAGCTGAATACTCTTTTAGCTCGCTGTCACACCATGTAGTCACACTTGAGTTTATTATTTATTTTATTTTTTTTTTTGGGGGGGGAGGAAAATCGTGGGTGCACATTAATTACTCTTTCACCTACATTCGTACCCAAGCAAACGAGAGAGAGAGAGAGAGAGAGAGAGAGAGAGAGAGAGACAGAGACAGAGACAGAGACAGAGAGACAGACAGACAGACAGAGACAGAGACAGACAGACAGACAGACAGACAGACAGACGTAGAAACAGAGACAGACAGAAAAAGGTAGAGAAGGATGACTCCTGGGACTGGGCTGATGCTGTTATTTTAGTCATGTTCTGGGTAAAACTGTCTTCAAGCCTCTCTCTCTCTCTCTCTCTCTCTCTCTCTCTCTCTCTCTCTCTCTCTCTCTCTCTCTCAGTCAAACAAACTTCAGGGTCCTGTCCTATCAAAGGCAACAACGTAAACTCCCTCGAAGCAAGAAAAGTTTGTCTTTACTACCGGCGTTGCAAATATTCACTGAAAGTGTTTCCATCATTACGACAGGTGCTTCACAAGGACAGAACTACAGCGTCCATCATTTCTTATGGCCGGTGGCTGATGACACGGTATTACTTGAACGGTGTCCTCCGTAACTCACTCACCATTGGTGGCGAACACTACGGATTACATACAACACGCTAGCACACGTGCTGTTGTCACGTTCACACAGGCTTGGAAGCCTGATCAATGTGCCTGAGAGTGGAGCCGGTAGAGAGACAGGATGAGTCTGCAGTGGAGCGGTCATCTCATTGTTAGACACGAGGATTTCTTGATTGTAGCCTTCTCCAGAGCATACTAAAAGAGGTTCCAGTCCTCATGAACGTGTAAGCCAGCCCTCAGAACTCATAAACCAGTTCCACAGAACATCTAACACCTACCTATCGTAAATCAAATCAAACAGTTCTACATTGCCTTAATATACAGCAAATTTTTTTTTTAATAAATAAAAATAAAATTAAATGAAATAAAATAGACGCACTCTGAGATCATTCAAAGAGGTAACGAACTCCTTAAGAGAGGAACAGAATTTTTTCGCTGTTTAGAATATCGTCACCCTTGATAATTTGCTGTTATATCTTTCAGGCATTTATTCCAGCAGTTCACTTTGTCATTTTTTATCACAAGAATCCAACCCCATTCCGTTGATCCCCACCGGTGTTTTCTACAGCTAGTAAAAAATTTAGTAAATTAATGGGCAAAAAAGTGGTCATCCTACTCCATGATTAGGCACACAACAAAACACATGTTTCTTATCTGACTTTCCCTGGTGCATCGGATTTTTTTTTTAATGAACAAAGTATGTTTCTACTAATCCTACGCTTACTGTAATAAGAAAAACATACGGGCATACGAAATGAACAGTGAACAGTGGTGAGTAGTTTCCCTGCCTAACTCAAGTCAGATGCAGCATGATTTTTTAAAACATTGAAAACCTGTTAATAATTATGCCGTCACCAAATCCACCGAGACAGGTGATTACGTTTGCAAACTACAGTTTTGTATAATAAGTATCATCGCTATAACAGCTGTAATCTTGTCGTCGTGGTGGTCGTCGTCGTATACAATCCACCTTCATTATTTTCATCCCGCTTCTTGACATATGCGCCTGATAATGATGATGCTTACGACAAAGACAACTATGATGATAATGATAGCAATACAATAATGGTGACGGAAGAGACGATGACGATGATGATGATGACCATAATAATGATATTAACGACGACGACGACGAAGACGACGACGACAATTACGTCGACAAGATTACGAATGTAATAGTGATGACACTTATGATACTAAATTGCGAAGATAAGACTATGGACATATTGATTAAGGGAAGAGGACTTTCTGTATCCAACAATCAACGATTTTTTTTCCTATAGCTGTTAAAAGATCTGAAGCGTGCTTTGCTGTCATCGCTTTGGAAGAATGGTGCTGTTTGTACTGTAGGAGCCTCTGGTCACAAAAGCAAGCTGAGTTTAGTCATGACCTTGAGACAGTACCCAATGAAGCAGTGAGGTCTTCAACGGAATTATTTACCCTGAAGCCAGACAGCTCTCCTGCAGACAATGACGCCGGCCAAAAGGAATCAACCCCTCCGACACATTAAAGGCCCCCGTTTGTCTGTCTCAGCTGAAGTTCTAGCAAATGACCTGAAGGAAATGCGGAGTGATCATTGAAATGGACTTTGGATATTAAAGAGGGGCCAATAGACAGACGGGCAGAGCGTTAACCTTAGCATTATTGTATCACGACCTTTTATGAAAAGAAGCCAAAGATACGAAGAAGTCTTGCGGTTTCTAAAATGACACCGCTAGACGTCTTTATTACACCACAGAGGACTACCATATAGGGTTGTGTACATGTCTGTAAACTCTGGTTCCGATTGTTAAGTCCCGAAGTAAAATGGAATTCTTTGTGCTGGGATAAATGAATCTATAAACAGATGAAAAGGTGAAGTAAATAAGTAAACTAATGAATCAATCATAGTAAACAAGACACGAAAAAACGTGAATGGTGGGGAAATGTCCCTTTACAGACAAGACATAGCAAACCATGACTGTTAACGACATATTGACACAGACAGTCAGTGACCACACATGAGAGTCAGACAGAAAATGACATAAGGCAACATTCTGGAAAAGGAAAGAAAAAAAAAAAACTACGAAAAGTGAAACGAGAAATTGTTAAACAGAATGCAACAGGAAGGAAAACAAACAAACAAAAACAAAGAGCATGACTGTAATGAGAGAAAAAATCACTGAGCAGAAGTATAAAGAGGGAAGGGATAGAGGCTGTATAAGCGAGAATTGCAAGCAGGAAAAAAAGTGGAGGGACGAACATAGAACAGAACGTAAAAGAGAGAGAAAAAAAAAAAAAAAAAAGCATGCATCAGAACTGAAGGGTTGTAGGGGAGACAAGGCAGGACTCAGTGAGGTAAGGGCAGACAATCAGGTCATGCTAGATGGTTAACAGCCCCTACGACGACAGAGAGAACAGTGAGAACCGCAATGCTGCTGAAAAGAATCACACACACACACACACACACACGCACGCACGCACGCACGCACGCACGCACGCACGCCCGCCCGCCCGCACGCACGCACGCACGCACGCACGCACGCACGCACGCACGCACGCACGCACGAACACACACACACACACACACACACACACACACACACACACACACACACACACACACACACACACACACACAGAGCCTGCATAACACAAATAGCAAAAAAATCTGAGCAACACAACATACAAGAGAATATATAGTTTTATCTTCTCTCTCTCTCTCTCTCTCTCTCTCTCTCTCTCTCTCTCTCTCTCTCTCTCTCTCTCTCTCTCTCTCTCTCTCTCTCTCTCTCTCTCATGACGACTCACTTGTTTTTTACTACGCCTAATGTCTGGTCAATATTTTCCGATTGGAAAGTGATGTTCCTTGTGTGTACGGTTGTCCCTAAGAATGAAGAGGCGCGGACTTATAGCAAACTCAGCAGACGAGGGTAACACGCTGGAACTATTTCTGCTGTAGGCAGACGCCAGTCTACGGCGGATTGATAGAATATTATGAGAGGCTGGAGACTAGATGGTCAGCTGGGCGGAAGACTGTTAACTGTTTGGTGGCGTCCCTGGGACACACACACACTCACCTCACCATCTTCAGACCCTAGTCCAGACATCATCAACACTAAGGTCGCCCATGAAGAGCTACTTCTCTGAAAAATCTTTTCACTGTGGTGACTGCCCCCTAAAGAACTCTCAGATATTGGAGAACACTTTTTGTCCATTAATTTTCAGCACCGGGATTTGCAAACTAAAAATGTTTCTGGCATCCATACAAAAAGCAGCACAATGAAGACTGCTTGATAAGTCAGGAAGATAATTTGCATTCTCCTTGGACAGTTCGTTCAGACCATCAGTCACTGCTGTAGGATTTGTCTTGAGGGAATGACCATCACCTTTCATAGTAGCCACAGTGAGGGTTCCAAGACGTCTTCAACTTTCAACGTGACCCGAGTCAGAGTTCAGTCAGTATAGTTTATTCAGGGAAAAATCCCTTTCCCTAAAAAAAATTTGCAGTGCAGTCACGTATTCCTGTTTTCCATCGTTCCCAGATAGAAAATCACTTGTATGGAAACAAAGTGATCAGTGCCAAAGTACTGGCATTTTTCTATAATTCTGAAGCTCTTAGCTGATACACTGATTATGGGATAACCAAGTCAGTTTTTTTCCCGTTAATTTCAGTCGTATTTGATCCTATTTTATTTTCTGCAGACCTGTTTCCGTCTATTCTACAGGAAGTGTTTCTTCCCGCACAAAATGTATCCATAGGTTCAGTTTTCACTGGGTCCTGACTAGTCTGTATGCGTTATGACGCATCTAATAAGCTTTGGGGGTCATATTGAACATACCTTTGGGAAATTGGGCCATAACATTTCTGTAGATGAAATATTTTTCACGCTTCATACGCACATTTCTGAACATCTGGCCATCATTCGGCATTATCGACCCAAAACCAGCCATTCAACCCTCCTCAGCACATCAAACATGTCCAAGTCCTGGCGCTTTCAGTAGTCACAGAGTGATGAGTTTGAGCATGCCATGCAGGGGTCTCATCTTATTGCCGGACAAAGGATCCTCTGCCCATTTGGCATAAACACTCAAACATAGCATGTATCTCTACACCTCCACAAAGCCAGCCCGAAGTACCCTCCACAGACACCGTGCCATACCGTTCAGTATCCGTCTCATGAATACGTTACAGCCATTCTCTCGTCTGTCTTCCCTGTACGGTCTTTTTCGTCTTCATCAATCTATGTTTTGCTTCCATATCTATCCACTCCTTTTCAAACTATGTTGTTCTTTGTTTCAATATATGTAGTTCTTCTTTTTGATATATTTTCTTTTTTCCTTTCCCATTTTCTTTCCTATTTATCTATTCATTTATTCTTATTCTGTTTTAACCGTACTGTTAGCTTTTCGTTGATTAAATTTTTATCCCAGAGTCGACATGGACAAAGTTTCGCTAGTGCTGTCGCTCATAATTTTTTTTTTTAATGATAGCGCCACTTGGACACAGGGCAGATTCTGAAGTTAAATTACGCGCTCGCGCGCGCACACACACACACACACACACACACACACACACACACACACACACACACACACACACACAGCGTGCACGTACACACTCGCGTCACACACACACACACACACACACACACACACACACACACACACACACACACACACACACACATACATGCGCGCGCGCGAGCACGCACATACGCACGCTCAGAGAGAGAGAGAGAGAGAGAGAGAGAGAGAGAGAGAGAGAGAGAGAGAGAGAGAGAGAGAGAGGGGGGGAGGGGGAGGGAGGGAGGGAGGGAGGGAGAGAGAGTTCATCTCATGCGTTTCATAGGTATAATAATTTTCATGTCGCTTCAAGCTCTCCTTTTCAACAACCTCTCCTTGCAGACTCCACCACCTGTCTGTATTGAGCATATTTTATGATCGCTTTGGAGTGTGTCCCAAAGATGGGATTCCAAACGATGGTAGACATAGCGAGACATCGCTTCGAGGGCAGGGGAGTTAATGCAGGCATTTCTCATGTGTGTCGTTTGGCCTGCAGCCCTCTGGAGAAAGAAGGCGCTGCTTGTGCGCAAACAGACAGATAGTTCAGAGTGTGTGGATTACGTGCTTCAGGTAGAACAAATATTCTTTTCTCGCTTTTATGTCCACTTTTCCTAGGGTGAAAATATGTCCAATAACACGCGTGCGCGCGGATAAACACATACACACACACACACACACACACACACACACACACACACACACACACACACACACACACTCATACACACACACAAGCGCGCGCGCGCGGGCACTCACACGCACGCACGTGTGCACGCACGCACGTACGCACGCAGGCACCCGCACGCACACACACACACACACACACACACACACACACACACACACACACACACAGAGTGCAAGTGCACACGCGTGTCACACACACACAACACACACACACACACACACACACACACACACACACACACACACAGAGTGCAAGTGCACACGCGTGTTCACACACACACACACACACACACACACACACACACACACACACACACACATGTATACCAATTCATATAGGTGCCTGAGTTTGTTCAAATCGTTAACAGTGCACAGAGCTATGGGGCTGTCACATGTCGGCATACTGTGTGTCCAGCTCTCTGGGGTCACACACAGTGTGACAGGCCATCATTTTCTGCTCTTCCACAGGCAAAGACGGAATAAGCATTTGCATGATTCTGACATTGGGTGAAAATGGTCCGTTCTTTATTCCTAATCGTTCTTTTTTGTGTCCTTAAATGATCAGAGAAGCATGCGTAATTTGGCTGGATATTTTGAATATGAATAATTCGATTACTCTCTCCCCCCCCCCCCCCAACCACCCCCCACCCCATCCCCACCGCACGTCATTTTCAGCCAGTTCATGTGTGGAATAAAGCCCTACACACATTCTGATTCTGCCAATTAAATTGATAGTAAAATCGCATGCTTCAGACACATTAGGAAAATTGCACATAGTTTATCTGATCACCACAATCCCACTGAGACGAAGCATTATCTACCTCTAATGCCTTCAATTTAAAACCTAACAACAAAAAATGATGGCGTTCACTATTTTCGCTAAGGCATGGGGCAATATCCTCTCGTCACGAATACAAATGATGATTTCATTTTCAAAGAAATCATTATAACATAAAAAAATAATAATAAAGTGGATTTTAATGAGCATTTAACGACATCCCTGTTGGATTGTTCAGCTTTAGTTCCTAATGCTCACATCATTTTCCTAATCGTCTTTCTATAGGATCAATGTTTGCCTTGCAAGTATGACAACTGTATTGGAGTTGGTCAGATAACAAATGAGTGAAACGGAATTCCATAAATGTACAGTTCGTGATACTTTACTATATATTCTTAAAGGAGGAGTGTTACCCGTGAATACGTCAGTATGTGACTCGATAATAAAGGGTGCTTGGTCTCCACCTCCACCCTCCTTTTCTCAATTTCATTATTCCAGTAGGCGAAGACAGGCTCACCTACTCATTTTCCCCATCGTCGATTTCCTTCGCACAAGACGTCCACCATGCCGTCCCACATCTACATGTGTCAGAAAGACAGACACGACTGGAATGTTTTATTCATAAAGACCTTACCCCTTTGGAACGGGGATTTATCTTGCGTTTCATGTCGAAAATTGATATTGGTATTCTTTGTGTTATATGTATGCTTCGTTCCTTGAATATTTTATATGTAAATGAACAGTTAACTGTTTAACAGATGATGGTATTAACAGGTTCATTTGAACAGGCAAGGATTATTCTTTTAAACTGCTCCCTAAAAGCCTTTAGTACCCGACAAGTCAATACAAAATGAACGTCACCCTCTTTTATATTTCAACATAAAAAGACAGACCAAGTTTCAATCACATGACTGTCGATAACGCAAATAGGGAGTAGAGAGATTAGAGACATCAAATCTGAGCTTACTCATCACAAATTTTAGATATTTGCATTACTTGTAGACATATAAACGTGGTATCACTATGCAGTCCCCATAGTTCAAATATTTCACTGTTATGTACATAAGAATTGGAATTATGCCAACTGCAGTCAGCGAGTTTTTCTAGGAAGACATGGATAAAAATATTCATATCACAACACCTTGCTTCATGCATACAAATTCGAAACAATATTCGCACACTTTCATTCTATCATTAGTCACTCTGTTTTTCTTGCCACTGCCAGTTACTTCCAACTGCAATCGATATGCTTTGTATGGTAATCTGTTATCCTGTAGTAAAATAATTTAATTCCAAGCCAAGAATATTAAGTGCGGAATTCAAGTGTGAAGGAAATCTAAGCGTTTCCCCATATCGCTAATCATTTGTTTTTTTTGCAATAATGCTCAAAGAAATTTCTTCAAAAGAAAAAGAATCTGCCAGAGAGAGAGAGAGAGAGAGAGAGAGAGAGAGAGAGAGAGAGACAGAGACAGACAGAGAGAGAGACAGACAGACAGACAGACAGACAGAGACAGAGGAAGGAAGAGAAACACAGACAGAGGGATAAGCTCAGATCAGAAATCCAGATGTTAAAAATTGAAGGTAGGTAGAAAAATGAAGCAACACTATTTATATGGACTGCTGAAACAGTGAAGAAATTTACAGAAGAGCAGACAGATAACACAAAACATCGTAGAAGAGAAAAAAGAAGCGTGTGCAAATCTCTTTCAGCTTCAAACTTCAAAATGTGTCTTTTTTTCCTAACAATCTGGAGATCTTCGTGCTGTTCATGGATTTTTTTTTAAAACTGATAAACATATATCATGAAAAACTTGAAGAATGATTACACGCTGTGCGTGTTGTCTTAAAACAAGACCATCAAACTCCCTACTTTGCTTTATCTTTCCTTTTGCAGGTGGCTAGATTCATCTTTCTTCCCTGCGTTTGTGTGTTTGCTTGCCAGCCTAATCTCTCTCTCTCTCTCTCTCTCTCTCTCTCTCTCTCTCTCTCTCTCTCTCTCTCTCTCATTCTCTCTCTGTGTGTGTGTGTGTGTGTGTGTGTGTGTGTGTGTGTGTGTGTGTGTGTGTTCTATCTTCCTTCTTATCAGTGTCATTTATCCCATGCTGCTAGTTCCCAACTCTCCTCGGTAGGCAGATTAATTCATGTTTTTTCCGCCAATTATCCTGCGAACAAAAATACACATAGCGGGTTGGAGACATTCCTCGCTCGGCTTTCTAGATTTCATCTTTGCCTTTTTTTTTTTTTTTTTTTTTTTTTTTTTAAATTGATTTTCTTTTTTCGTCTGACAGTAGCTGGCGCAAGGAACGGTAACAAAGGGCATCGTTTCACGAGTTATAGACCCCGAGGCAAGGAATCTCCCATGGGGTGCCCTTTGCATGGGGAGAGAACTCAAGGTAGTGTGGCCATAAGCAAGGGCTATAATCGCCCGCCAAAGTGTCCACTGACAACAGCGAACAGGTCCGGTTTTATGTGCAACTCTATCGCTTCTCATTCCGCGCAGCACTGAAGAGTTTCAGGGCGTTATGTCGCTTGCAGTGTGGTGAAGTTTTCAGATCCATCTCGATTCAGTATCACGGACCATTTTTTTCCTCCATTTTTCTAAGTTTGTTTGTTTGTCCTTTTCTTGTTTAGTGATGTGAAGGAGGATGATGAAAACAATAAAAATCACAAGGTGGTTACATACTGAGGTTGTTAGAAAAGCAATCATAACTTACATAATCATAATTCATTTTTAAATGATCATAAGATCTGTATTCCTATCAAAAGCAATTGACTGTGTGTGTGTGTGTGTGCGTGTGTGTGTGTGTGTGTGTGTGTGTGTGTGTGTGTGTGTGTGTGTGTGTGTGTGTGTGTGTGTGTGTGTGTGTGTGTGTGTGTGTGTGTGTGTGTGTGCGTGCGTGTGTGTGTGTGTGTGTGTGTGTGTGTGTGTGTGTGTGTGTGTGTGTGTGTGTGTGTGTGCGCGTGCGTGTCTGTCTGTGTGTATGTGAGTGAGTCAGTGTGTGTGTGTGTGTGTGTGTGTGTGTGTGTGTGTGTGTGTGTGTGTGTGTGTGTGTGTGTGTGTGTGATATCGTGAAACAAGGATAAATGCACGTAAAAACGCTCCCATGTTACAAACCTGCTTTATTTTCTCTTAACCAGTCCACAGCGACCTAGGGGGGATGTACTGCCGATAGCCAGTTTCCTATTGAAACAGTAAAGAGAACATTATCTATGACCTTTCAGCCAATGACGTAAAACAAAGGGTGAGAGTAGTTCCTATGGTACTTCTATCCAAGTTGAGAAAATGAGATTGACTGTTTGATTATTCCTGAAACTAAGATCCCATGGCATTCTCTCTCTCTCCTCTCTCTCTCTCTCTCTCTCTCTCTCTCTCTCTTCTCTCTCTCTGTGTGTGTGTGTGTGTGTGTGTGTGTGTGTGTGTGTGTGTGTGTGTGTTTCCTTTTTCCCGTTGAAACAGTGTGGTGTGTAAGGTACATATGTCTTCAAATCTCCACGCTCTACACCTACGTGGCCGGTCTGTGAAACACAGCGAAAAGCATACGCAGGTTAAAAATTCAAGTTAATGAATAATTGCAGAGCTTCTGCACAAAATCTGATCTTTTGCCAACTTTAAAAGCAGTGTTAACTATACCCCGTGTGATAAATCTTATTCAGATTGTGTTTTATGCTGTGTGTGCCGGGTAAAAAGTGACTGAATTGGAGGGGGAGGGGAGGGAGGCAGGGATCTGTGTTTAAGCATGCAGCTGTAAGTAGATGGAAGAGAGATGCGGGCACATGAGGGGTGGAGGGGGGGGAGAGAAGATGGGATGGTCTTTGTTTAACTTGAGTAAATGGTCAGTGAACTGCATGTTGACTTGTTGATGCAAGATTTTGCGAGTTAACTTATCATCATCATCATCATCATTACTATTATTATCATTTAGTAGTAGTAGTAGTAGTAGTAGTAGTAGTAGTAGTAGTAGTGGTAGCTGTGGTGGTATCATTATGATTATTATCATTACTATCATTTAAACTGATACATCATCTGTGTAATATTCCTTCACACTCTCATTATGAAGTGCTCATTGTACCTCAGGATTCTGAAAGAAACTCTATTCCTGAATCGTCTGACGTCATGAAAATAATTTGCTAAATATGAATTAAGTACAAGAAATACTCCAAGCTCCTTCCAATCATTTTGCAAAGGGACAGAACGCTCCCGAACTCCTACAGTCTCCTCAAAACACACCACAAAGGAACAAACCTCCCTTCACTCCCGCGGTTCTGGGCTCCCTCCTTCCCCGTCATATTCTGCAGGATGTCCCACTCCACATCCTTGCTCTCAAACTCAATGTCGCCACCAAAGATCCCGCTGGGTTGTGTCCCTTCGGGCGTACACTTGATGTTCAGAAGTTTGTAATGGGGGACAATCTGTGAAGCTAAACATGAACACAATACACCATGTTTACAAACTTCGTGTTTTAGCCGGACCTCTCTGTTTGTCTGTCTGTCTGTCTGTCTGTCTGTCTGTCTGTCTCTCTCTCTCTCTCTCTCTCTCTCTCTCTCTCTCTCTCTCTCTCTCTCTCTCTCTCTCTCTCTTAGACACACACGCACAAACGTGTACATGAACTACTTTTTGCACATTCGAAACCAGAATCAGTCGTTGTTTTTACAGTCTCCAGGGTGTGTCTATGTGTGTGTGTGTGTCTGTGTGTGTGTGTGTGTGTGTGTGTGTGTGTGTGTGTGTGTGTGTGTGTGTGTGTGTGTGTGTGCACGCTCGCGCGTGCGCGCGCGCGCGTGTGCAAGCGTGCGTGCGCGCGCGCGCGCGCGCGCGCGCGCGCGCGCGTGTGTGTGTATGTATGTGTGTGTGTGTGTGTGTGTGTGTGTGTGTGTGTGTGTGCTCTTTATGTTTATTTGTCTGTTTGTTTGCTTGCTTGCTTACTTTTGTTTGATTTGCATGAAAGTAATTTTGATGCCTCCGAGGACAGATGCCAACCTTCACGCAGAATGCATGGAAGGCTCACGCCATTCTCAGCAAGGAACAAACCAGAAGGGATTTGCAGAACACATGAACTGATTAATATCTACAGGACTGACCTGAGGACACGCAGGTCATAGTTCCTCCAACATCGTTACCTGAACAAAATTGAATATTAGTTTAAATCCAAAAAGAAAAGAAAACAGGATTGGATTTCCCTGTCGGCCTTTGCTCCATTACACTGGCTGGCTGGCGACCCATTCAGATCTTACTGGCTTTTGACATCCCATCATGGCACCCTCCCCCCCCCCCCCCCCCCCCCCCCCACTTGAGACATTGGTCAAAGACATCTGCAATCTGGCCACTGCACATCGAAAACGTCAAGGTCACACTGTCACTCCTGCACACACGCATTCATGACAGCATTTACTCCATACGCACACGCAATCCTTCCAGTCAACCAAAAGTGGCACTACCGAATGTCTTTTCTTCTCCCCCTCTCCTCTGGGGAAAATACCTTACTAAATGAATCGAAAAATTAATAAACAAATTTTATACATCTCTCTCTCTCCCTCTCCCTCTCCCTCTCTCTCTCTCTCTCTCTTCACACTGACAGATAAATCAGGTTACGAATTGAAATCAATACATCCTTACAAAAATTCGTCCTTCTTGCCGACATGTCAAAAAGATACAGTCATGGCCTTCACACAACACTGGCCCAAGATCCAGACCAGGAGAATATATAATTATAATTCCTGCATTCATGATGCCATACCTGCATTAGAGATAAGAATCACCCCATAATGTCATAATGCCCTGTCCGCATCAGAAAACGTATCGCCCCCTTGAAGTTTCCTGTCACTGGAGAAATGATGAGATCCGACTCCTCTACCTGGAGTCTTTTACTGCTGGGGCTTAACTACCGGTGTGTCCTCCACACCATGGCCATCGTTAACCACACGTCTCAGAGGAGGAATAGCTGACGTGGTGAAGGGTGAAGGGTTGAAACACGAATAAGGTTCGTGTAGTAACCTGCTTCCCAATTCAACATATTAATTCTTTCTTTCTCTTTTCTTAAGGTTTTCCCCTGTACCTTTCCCCAACTATCTTACCTTTCCCCAACTATCTATAGCTCACCTGGTAATGACTAGTCAGTGGTGAGGACCCTTGGCCAACGTCCTGACAGGTTCGAGTCTCTAGGCCATCTGCTGGACTAAAACTGATTCTTTCCTCCCTCCTCCCAGTGAGTGCATACTCAGTGTTCAAAACACATGACCAGCACCTTACCGGCCCTTATTAACTTATCTCTCAGTGTTCACTTTCACCCAATCACACCATCGTTCATTTCAATGAATGATCCTCACAATTATTGGGGACACCCGCTACACTAGTCAAGCCACATGACTATTCTTCCTTCTTAGTTGTGTCATGGGGAAATGATTCCTATCACTAGACTGCACGTGATGGAGCGTCGCATGCCTTGACGTGAGGCTACGTCACATGACACTCCCCATCCTGAGGGGGGGGGGGGGGGAGGATTTCCCTAGAAAAAAAAAAAAAGGATATACAACTTCACTTAAAACACATCTTCAGCCATGAATCACACAAATGTGTATCCATCACACATGATTCACCAGATTACTCATCAACGTATAGAATCAACCATCATGGTCCACCATAAATACCATGTTTCAAAAGTTCAGTCTTTCTAAAAAAAAAATCATAATTCATCACCACATGTCACAAATTACATTTCACGAATTACATGGACAAATCAATTAGGCATATTGACAATTCAAAGTACACATTGTGTTTAGATGTTAAAATGTGAAGCACATTTTTTCCCCTTTGTCTCACATCATGTTTCAAATCCCTCATGAAAATGAAAATATTCCCAAGTGTAAATGTTTCTCAAGAGACATGTAAACACAAAAAAAAAAAAATAGATATTTTTTTTCACACATGTCATGTTATAGTCCATTGAAAAGTCAAACATATTTTCCATTGTTGACAATGGACCAATGAAAACAATAGGTTTGTGTCACAACACAATCACAATATGTTTGTATACATTTCTAAAGTGTTATTTGCTTGTGCCACATTTGTATTCACCTTCACAAGCAAGTTCGACATCAATATTACATGATGATTTTTTCATTGTTTACAAAGAAATAAAGCAAAGAATAGATGTGTAATATATCAACATCAAGTAGTTTTTGCTTGTAAAACATATAGTCACTTCAACAAGCAAATTAAGCATAAATACCACTTGATTTAAATAGGCAGTAGCATACAATTCACTGTCAAATGTGAACACACCGTGATCATAGAGAAAGACAAAACAGCAGAAATAGTTTTTCCCTTGAAGACAGTTAAATCTGTCCATGAATATTCATACACGTGACAACAAATCCACTATGACATTTTGTGTTTCCAGACACTGTTCAACAGTAAATTTGAATTCCTGCAATGCCAAAGACCACCTTAATAATCTGTTGTTCTTAGTCTTTGACGATTGCAGGAACGTCAATGGCCTGTGGTCGGTCTGTAACCGAAACTTTCTTCCAGTCAAGAACCTGGCGAACTTCTCACATGCCCATACAATAGCCAAGCACTCTCTCTCAATAGTGGAGTATTTCTCCTGTGTCTTTGAGAACATTTTTACTGGCGTACTGTACGGGATGTGACAAAGCATTTTTTTCCTGCAAAAGTACCGCTCCCATTCCTTTGGAACTGGCATCGGTTCTCAAAATAAAGTCTTCTGAGAGGGAGGGTAACAAAAGAACAGGAAATGAGTTGAGGGTGTTCTGAACACACTCTAAAGCCTTCTGGCACTCATCAAACCACACAATACTTTTGTTCTTCGTCCCCTTTCGTCAATTCAGTCAAAGGGGCCGTCAGGGACGCAAAGTGGGGTACATATCGTCTATAGTAAGACAATAATCCGATGAGTGACCTGATCTGTTTCTTTGTAGTGGGTTTGTGTAAGGATAAAATCTTTTCCACTTTCCTTCCTTCTGGCATCATTTTTACTCACTGAAATAGTGTGACCCCAAAAACTCGAGAGTTTGAAAACCGGCACGAATTTTGGATGGTCTCGCAGTTAGACCAAAACTTCGGAGTTTGGAAAAAAAAAAAAAAAAAAAAAACAGCTCGTAAGTTAGAAAGGAGGTCACTCCATGACTTTGCAGCCAAAACAATATCGTCAAAAAAGCTGACTGCACCACATTCATGGAGTTTCAGGGCTCGCATCATTCTGGCAAAAGAAGCTGGGGCATTTTGCAAGCTGAATGGGCATTTTCGTCCATTGGAAAAGTCCAAAAGGTGTTTGAAATGCTGTCTTTTCCTTGTCAGCTTCAGCCATTGGGATCTGCCAGTATCCTTTAGTTAAGCCTACTTTCACAAAATAAGTTCCTTCTGAGAGCTGACACAGAAGTTCTTCGTACGGAGATGTAGAACGTTCTATGACCTTTAAATCCAGCATTGTTTTGATTTCTCTCTCGACAACCTCTTTTTTTCAAACGGCTGGGGGTATGGTCTGGTTCGCACTGGTATTTCAGTAGTTAACTGAATACTATGGGCCTCAATACGTGTCACTGTACCATGGGGTATCTGTCAACGCATCCTGAAGTCCTTTCAAAATGTCTTTGAGCTGTTCTGTCTGACTTGCAGACAAATCATTCAACAGAAACCACATCATCATAAGTTTTCACCTTTGATAGACAGAGTAGGAAGGGGTACAACATCATCTGCACTGGTAGATGTTAACAATCCTACATTTGCTGTTTCACAACCTTTGATCTGCCCCTGTACATTACATTGGGTACAAAATCATCACTGAATGTATCTGTCATGTTGACATCAGTTTTTGACGTAGGACATATTCATTCAACTGACTGGTTGATGGCAACGTTTTGTACGCTCAGCATACTTCTTCAAAATGTTCACGTGGAATACCTTCTCAGTGTTTGCCATTTTGATCTTATAATTAACTGCAGACAGTTTTTCGATCACCTAAAAAGGACCCTTCCACATAGCACGAAGTTTGTTGTGTTCACCAGTACGTAGTACAAGGACTTTATCCCCTACACTGAAGGAACGTGCCTTTGCTTTTCTATCTGCAAAGACCTTGTACACATCTGTTTTTTTCCATCAGCTGACTGTTGAGCAAGCTCGCATGCATCCTTCAAACAATTATGCAGTTCATAAATGTATTGGTAGACAGTTTTACTGTCAGGTATGTCCGTCTTATTTGTCCACTGTGTCATCAGTAGATCCAAAGGACCCCTTGGTGAGTGTCCGAAAAGAAGTTCGAATGGTGAGAATCGCAGTGTGTTCGTTCGGCATTTTCCTGTATGCGAAAGCGGCATGAAACGATCCCATTCATGGGGGTTCCTGCCTTGCAACCTTTCTCAGCATGGACTCTAACGTTCCACTGAAACGTTCAATCATGCCATTCGATTGAGGATGATATGGCGTGGTTGAAATGGAGGAGACTGACAACAGTCTGTAAATTTCTCTCCTGAGGTCGGAAATGAATTGCGTCTGGAAGACCCACTCTGGAAAAAAATCGCAAGTAGGGCTTCAGCGACAGACACTGTATCAATTTTCTTCAGTGGAATCGCTTCCGTATACCGTGTCGCTGTATCCACCAAAGTTAAGATATAACGATATCCGGAAGAAGATGGTGGGAAAGGCCCCAACAAGATCAATAGCCACCTTCCGAAACGGGACGAAAATGAGAGGCATTTTGTGCAAAGGTGCACATGGGACGCGACCTTTCTGAGATGTCTTTTGGCAGATGTCACATGAGCGGCAATATTCTGTAACTTCCTTTGTGACACCTGGCCAATAAAAAGAACGAAAAACTCTCTTTAATGTTCCTCTGATTCCGCAGTGACCAGCGAACAACGCATCATGAGCCGTGTGTAGTACTATCTCTCTAAGTGGCTTTGGAACGACAACGTGTTTTGTTGTCCTGTCCAGGTACACACCTGTAGAGAATGTCAGAGTCCAGTGTGTACGTTGGTTTGTCCGTTGGTATGTCAGTGACAGTCTGTTTAGCGGTAGAAAGTATTGTCTTCAGCGTCCTTGTCTTTTCCCTGCATTCTTTGAA
>JADBJO010028018.1:0-15000 GCA_016801955.1 Conus betulinus
GGAGGAGAGAGAGACGAGAGTATATCTAAAAATCTTTGACATGTGTTTTTTATTATAAATAATGCGCTGAAAAGGTTACTAATTCAGCAACACACAGATCAACACCCACACTACACACCACACACACACACACACACACTACAGCACACCACTTACACACACACACACAAGCACAAAACACACGACGCACACATAAAACACACACACACCACACACATACACCTACACACACACCACACAGCACACACACACACACGCATCAGCAAGCCACCACACATAAAGAGAGAGAGAGATAGGCTATCACCCGCCCCCGCTTGGCTAAGTGGTTTCCATCGCATTACTGTCCCACGTGGATGTCGTAGGTTTCGGTCCCATCAAACATACTTAAAAAAAGTTTTCCGGCCCGATACGGCAGCTCTTATACCAAAGTGGAGTTGTTCTTGGTCCTACTTGGTAAGACTGGGACCGTAACTGACGCATTCGAGTTTCATCTCAATTAACAGATGCGTTCTCTAGTAGAGTTGCTCAAATTTCCTGACCACCTTGCACATGTCTTATCTCTCGGGCCTGTTTGATGCCGGGATATATTATGAAAGAAAACGTTCAGGGAGATCGTTGTATACACTGTCTAAAGATGACTCTTCGATAGTCAACAAAACAAAAAAGAAAAAAACGCAACAACAACCAAAACGAATCTATAAAATAGGTTATAAGAGAAAATCGTGCAAGAAAAGTTCTACATCATAATTACTACTAACGACACGTCTTCGTATACAGTATCGTAAAGATGCGTTCGATAGTCAGACACAAAACAGTACAAGAAAAGAGAAAAAAAAAATCTAAAAATCGATTTAAAAAAAAGAAAAGAAACCAAAATTCGGCTTAAAATTTCTACATGATGATTCCTGAACGTCCTTTCATGTTTGGATACAGTATCTAAAGATGACGTTCGACGTTAGTCAACAAAAGGCAACAACGACAACACCACAACAACAACGACACTCAAGAAACCTGATTCTAAAAATCGCGCTAGGAAATCGCTTTTTTTATCCAAAAAAAAAAAAAAAAAAAAAAAAAAATTCTACATGATAAATTACTCTTACGTCCTTTGTATACAGTATGTAAAGATGTTCGATAGTCAGCACCTTCGCCCCACCGCAACTCCCACCCCTCCCCCCTAAAAAAGACAAACAAACAAACAAACAAAAACCCGAGAATACGAATCTGAGAATGCTTTTAAAAAAAAGAAAAAAAAAAAACAAACAAAAGAAAAACAAAAAAAAAACAAAACAACAAAACAAAAACCTGGCGCAAATTTTTTTTAGCAAAAAATTTCCACATGACCGTAACACTTCACAGCCTTTTCGTCTCTGCCCCCACAGTACCTAAGGTGAACGTTCGAGCGGTCAGACGGCCGCCTGAAGGAGTGGCAGAACCTGGCGTCCAAGCGCAGCGCCAGGGTCTCCCAGGACATGCCCTCCTACAAGGGCGTGCAGGGCGGCTTCCGCCTCCTCCGGGGCCTACGTCTTCATCCCGGAGAGGGAGCTGCCCCAGAGGGTTGGCGAAAAGGACCCCGTCCACATCAGGGTCTACGAGGTCCGATGTCAGTGTGTGTGTGTTTGAGTGTGTGTGTGTGGTGTGTGTGTGTTGTGTGTGTGTGTGGTGTGCAGGTGTGATAGAGAGAGACGAGAGAGAGAGATAGAGAGAGAGTTGACAGAGAGAGAGAGCAGAGACGAGACTGTGTGTGTGTGTTTGTGTGTTACTGTGTATATTACTCTGTGTTGTGTGTGTGTGTGTTGAACTGTGTGTGTGTGTGTGTGTGTGACTCTGTGTGTGTGTGTTTCTGTGTGGGGTTTTTACTCTGTGGTGTTTGTGTGTGTGGTGTGTGTGTGTGTGTTGGTGTTGTGTGTGTGTTACTGTGTGTTACTGTTGGGTGTGTGTGTGTGTGTGGTGTGTTGGTAAGAGAGAGAGAGAGAGAGAAGAGAGAGATGAGCGTGTGGGGAGAGTGATGGTAGTATTATAGTAGGTGGGAGGAAACAAGTGTCAAGCAACAATTCGTCCGTCATTAAACCATGTGACTTGGCAGAAATCTGAATGAAAGGAAAAAAAAAAGGGGGTGTGTGGTGTGTGTGAGGAGGGAACGGTAGGGAGAAGAAGAAAATGAGAACATAGTAGTCAGGGAAAGATATTGCAAATGTTAAACCTTTCACTACAGCACACAGGAACCATCGTAATCCTTCTTGAAGACAGATCAATTCATATTGCCTGCTCCAACGCCTTTCAGACGTCCTTTCGTCCGCTGGATCGGACTCATCATGGAGACACTGCTGATTGTGTCTGTGCTCCCTTGGCATCAAATCTGGAGACGCACCAGAGTCTGTAATTCTGTGGTGTTCTTACCGAATTATAATGTACATTTATATTGTATATACAAAGTGACTCGTGAATTCATCTAAATTCAGGGTCCCCTACAGCAATATGCGACATTCCTTATGCAATGACGAACCCAATGTGTACACCTGGCTTTCAGCGATTGCTGTTAAGATGCCCCTTAGGTAACGGACAGTGACGACACATATACATACATCACTTTTAAGAGGGCTGTCACGTATGACACCAGTGTCGGACATACATGTACACTTGGCTTTGACAGCTGATGTTAAAATAACGTAATTTTTACAATGACGACACATGTTGCACTTTGCGTTCAGGAGAGCAGCTGGTAAAACACATTCACATCGTATACGATAACGGCATTGGAATACGCTTGGCTTTTCAGTGTGGTTTGTCAGATATAATTGTGTCATGGCACTATAATGACACTTCGGCCTACACACTACATGTCGTTCGGAATAGCTGATAAGACAGAGTTAGTTACAGACTATACACTGACGGCACACGGACATGTCGCGGCTTTATGGGTTCCGTTTTAGTTGCAAAATTACGTAATATGCAGTGGGACATATGCTGGTGTTTTCACCTGGCTCCCTCCAGGTGTTGAGTAATAAACAGTTACATGATACACACTGACGACACATCATTACTGTGCCTGTGAGTCTTTCATGGCTCTCTGTTAATGTGCAAGTACATTACACTCCTGTACTCTCTCTGTCTAGTATGAGTCCCGTGTTAGTTACAATTACGTCATATGCAATCACGACATGTCATGTTTTCACTTGGCTTCCAGGCTGCTTGGTAATATACAGTTGCATAACACGCAGTGACGTCACACGCCCGTACATGGTTTTCGTTATCTACGGTAATCTATAGTTAGTTACATAATTTCCTATCCATGCATATTCCTGGTTTCAGGGTCCCTGTTAATGTACAGTTACGCAATCATCAGTGACGACACATGCTTACGTATGGCGGTCAGGGACCCAAGTAACTTTTGCGTCACATACTATTACGTCATGTCCAGTGACGACGCAATGTCTTCCTCTGGCTTCCAGGGCCCCTTGGTGGCAGGAGGTGCACCAGCATTTTCAGCACGTGGGTCAGTCAGGTGATCCGTCTGTACAAAGATGCCCGACACCTGGAGATGTGAATGGACCGTGGGACCCATCCCTACCCGGTACGTGACCTGGGAGAGGGAGAGAGAGAGATGGGAGGAGAGGGAGAGAGAGAGAGAGTCCACACACACACACACACACCACACACACACACACCACACAGAGGAGAGAGAGTGAGAGAGTAGAGGTAAGGTAAGGTAATGTTGCTTACAGCCCAGCCGACTGCAAAAGGCCATATCAGGGCTGTCACTGCGTTTGAAGTCAACTCACAGATCATAAAAAAAGCTAAGTCACACAACCCTTTAAAAGGAACCTGAGAGAGAGACAGAGACAGAGAGAGAGAGACGAGACAGACAGACAGACAGGCAGACAGACGATCCTAGACCTTCAAATCACCGTCCTTTTGTTATGTTCATGCCATCTCTGTCAGAGCACTGACATTTATTCTATAATCTTAGCCCCCCTACCTGTTTTTCTCCTTCCTCCCTCTCCTCGTCTCCTCCCTCTCTCTCATCCCTGGCTCTCTCTCTCTCCTGCCTCTCTCTCTCCCTCTCTCCTCTCTCTCTCTCTCTCTGGTATTCTCTGCTCTCTCCTCTCTCTCAGTGTCCTGACTAATTTTCTCTGTCCTGCATATTTTTCCTGGTTTGTCCTTGGTGTGTGTGTGTGTGTGTGTGTGTGTGTGTTTGTGTGTGTTCCGGTCTCCCCCCCATCCCCCCCTCCGTCCTCTCTCACTGTGCCTCACACTGTCACAATCTGTCTGTCTGTCTGCTCTGTCTGTGATCTCGCCTCTCCTCTCCTTCTCTTCTCTCTCTCTCATACTTGTGCTTCTCCTCTCTTCTCTCTCTCTCTCAAACACACTGTTTCTATATATGATTGTCACTCGTCTCCCTCTCAATTCAACACCTTCGTCTGTCCTTGATTGATTTCGCCACACACACCATCGATCTCTTCTCCCCAAAACCTCTCATACTGTGCTTATCCTTATTTCTCTTCACACACACACCACACACACACAACACACACACACACACACACACACACACACACACACACACACACGCACACACACATACGCGCGCGCGCGCGCTGCGCGCAGACACAACACACACACAGACACACACACACACACACACACACACACACAACACAACACACACACAAGCATGCATGCATGCGTACGTACAATATCTCATACTGTGCTTATCCTTATTTCTCCTTCACACACACACCACACACACACACACACACACACACACACACACACACACACACACACGCTACGCACGCACGCACGCTACGCACGCACGCACGCATGCATGCACGTACGTACGCACGCACACCACGCACCGCACGCACACACATACACACAAACACACACACACACACACGCAAACTCACCCACACACACCACAGAGACACACACACATTCAGCGAGCTGAGAGAGGAGACGGAGAGAAGAGAGATTTTGGAGACGAGAGAGATTCTTGAGAGAGAGAGGACTGGACGATGCGCCCGCGCATGCAACCAGAGACTGAGAGTAGAAGAGCCGACGGAGAGAGACGAGAACCCCCGAGTGTGTGCCGCACGCGCCTGAAACCACGCCCATCACCCCACCCCCCGTCATCCCACGCCGCCCCCCCCCCCCCCCCGTCCCGCCGTCCCCCCCCCCCCCCACCCACCACCCACACCACCACCACACACATGCCCATATGCTCGCAATGCATGCTACACAGATATACAGATATACAATTACACAAAACTCCACGCTCACCAGACACAAGCTACAGTATGCTACACTATGTTACAGTACACAACAACTCGCTATCTCCCCCTTTTAACCCTTTTTGGTGAAGAGGGATGCCGACCGTGTTACACAAGTGTTTCGACAGCTGAAGTCTGCCACGGTGTGAGGTTCGCTCTGCCGGCTGCAGACTGCGGAGTTGCACGTGCACAAACTGAGGGCAAAGTTCAATGTTAGGGCAAGCGTGACGCCAGTAATTAGCCGCCGACGTAATCTTACCGACTAATGAAGCCGGCTGTCGTAACATCGTTTCCTCGCCAAACTTACCACCCGCCCAACCCCCCCCCCCCCCCCCACCCCACCCCCCCCCCCCAACACACCACTATCCACCCTTCAGCTGCCCTTCCCTGCTTTCTCATCTTTTGTCCAAAGTTTTCTCACTTCTATCCACTCTTCGTCCTTCTAAGCGGAAAAATTGTTAACGTTTGCGTCTGGACCTGTCGAGTTGTTCACTTTTTTTTTTTTTTTTCCCTGCATTCTCTCTTCCCCTCATTCTCCCCTTTCCCTCACCCTTCCCCATTTCTTGGAACATCATGTCTTGTAGGCAGGGGGCATTTTTTAACTGCAGCTCATTATTTTTATTTATTTATTTTTTATTTATCTATTTTAGTTCTTTATTTTTTATTTACTTATTTTTATTATTTTTTTTCTTTGTGTTTGGTGTGTGTGTTTGTGTGTTGTGTGTGGGGGGGGGGGGTGGGGGGCTTTCTTTTTAATTAGTGGCGGTGAGGAAGTGGGGGGGGAGGATGAGTGATGAGGGACGGGGCGGGTTGGGGGGCTGATTTCTCAAATTCAGCGAAAGGGAAAAATACATGCGAAAGGGAAAAAAAATACATTTGGCATGCCGGACCTGTCTCTCCTGTCTCTGTCTGGTGTGTGTTGTGTGTGTGTGTGTGTGTTGGATGACGACATACTAATTGTTTGGTGTGTTGGCCAGACCTGTCGATTTTTAGTGTGTGATGGACGATCTTGCTATCAGACTGTCCCCACCCCCCCACTCTCATCCCTTCCCTTCCTTCCTTCTCTCTCCTCCCATCTTCAACTGCCCCGCGTCTCCTTTGTCGTAGTTCTCTTTCATGCTATCCTTTGTTGTTTTATCTGTTTATTTATTTATTATCTCTCTATCACGCATCGCATCTTTTTTTTAAACAAAAATATTCGCTCTTCCTTCTTTCACGGGTCTGTCTGACGCTCCTCCCTCAGTGGGTCCTCTCTCAACCTATCTGTGTGGGTCTGTTCAGAAGTTGTTGCTGTCCACATTGTATTTCAAATTCCTTAGCAGCGCTGCCATCAAAGTTCTGCACATGAAATCTGGCCTATCCGTTTCTCAAGCCAGGCCATATTAACAACTGTGAAGACAATGCCATCAAAGTCAAGGCATGAATCAGTGAATCAGTTAATGAAACAATTGATGTTTTTTTTTTAACTGAAGGGGTGGCCTGGGCCTTTTCATTGAGTTCGTCGCTCGTTGCTGAGTCTACATTGGCAACACATCCTTAAAGGAGTGATCTGGTTTAATCGGTAAACAAAATAACTGCTAACTGGCGCAAGCAGAACATTTATAGGTCAACTGTCCGATTCCGATTTTTCTCATCAGAGAGAGAGAGAGAGACGAGAGAGAGAGCCTGAGAGAGAGAGAGAGAGAATCTTTTGTCGCGAAAGAATTAAGTAATACATTACCACGCCTCAAAATCTGTGGCCCTCATCATTCCTTGCTCTCTATCATGGTGACCTCGTTGCGATGGCCTCTCTCCCACGTCTGTGACGCGGCCTTGCTTTGGTTCCGACCGGGGTCGCCGCTATCGGCAGATTCATGCGGGCTGACGCTGGACGGGACGGTGGTGGCAGGGCCCTGCGGAGGGGGACCTCACTCATCATGCCGGCGACTCCGCGACTATAGCAATTATTTGTCGTTAGTAGGGGGTTTAGTAGGTGGTGTCCTGCGTATGTTGGATCAGACCAGCGCGCCAAATGAACACCACCGAAGTGACTTTGCAGAGTGCAGGGTCTCCACCCTCCGGTGGGTTGCCTCTTGACGACTCTTGACATCGACTGCTGCCTGTGGATTGCCGTGGCCGGGTTTCCGGGGGCTGTTGGCGGGTCTGGCCGGGCTGTGGCTGTAGACATTAGGATAGAAATGCTTTTTGAGCGGCGTGGGTGCAGCTACACTAGGTTTGGCACAGAAGATGGACAGCAAACAGCAAAAAAAAAAAAAAAAAAAAAAAAAAAAAAAAAAAAAAAAAAAAACCAGATAAAAATAATAAATTAATAGAAATAATGATGATGATGGTGATGATGATGATGATGGTGCAATACACACCACAAACCAGATCTCGGCTTTCAATTCGTCATTAAAAAAAAAAAAAGAGTGTCTCACCTTGCGCTCGCTATAACCATTCAATAAACGTCCTCCTTGCTTTACGTCAACATTCTTACATCAACAATCAAAGTGTTTGTTGTGTTTATTTCTACTGCTGTATTTTGAGGTCCCCTCCCTTTTGATCGCCCTAAGGGAGCCCCAGTGAGCTGAAAATACGGTCAGTGAAATGAACAGTTTACGAGCGACGGCGAGTGCGGTGTTTGATGTTGATCTTTTATTTTGACAGGTCTGTTCTTGTCAGACACTCATCTTCATCACACCGGCTCAGACATTGAGGCGTGGTGCCAGCAGTTAACGGGGATTATCTGCGTGTGTTGTGTGTGTGTGTGTGTGTGTGTGTGTGTGTGTGTGTGTGTGTGTTGTGATGCTTGTGCGTGCGTGCGTGCGCGCGTGCGTGCCCGCGCGCGGCGCTGCGCGCGTGTGTGTGTGTGTGTGAATGTGTGCGCGTTTTGTGAATGCGTGTGGTTGCGCGCATGCGTGTGTGCATGCGTGTGTGTACGTGTAAGAAGATCTCTGCAAGTGTCATTTAGTTCGCTCTCTCCAACCCGACTGACGGCGGATGGATAGTGATCGTGGTAGGAAGGGGGGGGGGGGGGGGTGGGGGGGGGGGTGGTTCAGGTTCAATGAAGAGGAAACCTAGGTCATTTACAACCCCCCTCTCCCCCCCCCCCTTCCCCCCTACCCGTACCCGTGCCACCCCATCTCCATATTTCACCATCCTGTCTTTAGAAAGTTACGATAATAGATCATGCACCGAGCTGGAATCCCCCTAAGAGTTTTTGCCCTATAGGAGGAGAAGAGGAGGGGGAGGGGGGGGGGGGGGGGGGGGGGGTAAGGGGTAAGTCCCTTCCTGTTGCGGACAAAGTGGACCCACTAAGGCACCAGTGGTCCCCGGCGGCTAGCTCCTTCCGTCCCCGTGCTGGCTCTCTGGCTGGCTGACGGTTCTGTCTTGGAAGCTGGAATGAGACAGACCCGTAAAAAAAAAAAAGGGAGAGAAATGAGGCATGCCTGATCCCCGTGAGTGGCCGGCCTTGAGTAACGGGCACCTGCATCGGCTCCATCATTGCGGAGTCTGCCGCCGTCGGGACCTTTACTTTAGCTGTCTGTACCTTCATGTCAGCAGTTAAAGAGGCGGGAGACTTAGTGGGGGGGAGGAGACGTGAAGTAGAGGGTGTACGTAAGGAGGAGTTTGGGCGGTTGGAGGGAGGGGGGTCTTAGACAGGGAAAGGTTAGGGGTGGCGTGGATAGTAAGGGATTGAGAGAAGTGTGCGCGTGCGCGCGTGCGTGCTCGCGCGGTGTGTATGTGGTTTGTGTGTGAGAGCGAGAGAGAGAGAGAGGGAGGAGAGAGAGAGAAGAGGATTGGGCGCGCTTTGTGTGGTGTGTGTGTGTGTGTGTGGTGTATGTGTGTTTATTGTGCTGTGTTGGGTGTGTGTGTGGGTGTGTGTGTGTGTGTGTGTGGTGTGCTGTGACAGAGAGAGAGAGTATGTGCCGCGCTTGTGTTTGTTTGTGTGTGTGTGAGAGAGCAGAGACGAGAGAGAGCTGTGTGGTGTATGTATGTGCGCACGCTTGTGTGTGTCGTGTGGTGTGTGCTGTGTGTGTTAGAGCAATGCTGTTTCGTTCTATTTTGATGTAGCAAGCTATGTCGAATTTGTGCCGTGGCGCGTGGGGTACGCTTTGATGGAGATCTCGCATCCCGAGAGGTTGTTTTCATTCCTTTGTAAACGCTTTGTGATATCTAAGAGGAGCTCAGGCTGCTCGAACCGCGTAAACCCGTTTTGATCCCCACTTCATCTCTCTCAACACCAACATACCAAAGTCCTCGCGGCAGGCGACTTGGCGAATAAACTCGGGAGATCGAAGTTGGGGATCCAAACGCGGTTTGCGGTTTTCTTTTCGCAGCGTCCTGAGTCTCCCTCTACTATCAAAGCGTTACAAGGAATGAAAAACAACCCTCTCGGGATGAGATCTCCATCAAAGTACCCACGCGCACGCACAAATTCGACATAGCTGCTACATCAAAATTATCATAAACAGCATGCTGCATTAACACATCACACACACACACACACACACAACAAGCGCGCTACCAGACACACCCTCACTCTCTCTCTCTCACACTTACCCACACACACCACACACATCACCAGCATACTCCACTGTACAACACACACACACACACACACACACAGCACAACCACACATACGCACTACACACCATTACACACTCACCACCCACAACAGCACAAGCGCGGCAACTGACTACTCTCCTCTCTCTCCTCTCTCCCTCTTCTCTCTCTCTCTCTCCTCACACTCACACACACACCACACAGCACGCACCTCTCTCTCTCACCCTCTCTCAATCCCTTACCATCCACTCCACCCCTACCCTTTCCCTCTGAACCCCCTCCCTCCACCGCGCCAACTCCTCCTTACGTACCCCTCTACTTCACGTCTCCACCCCCCCACACTAGTCTCCCCGCGTCTTTAAACTGCTGACATGAAGGTACAGACAGCTTAAGTAAAGGTCCGACGGCAGGCAGACTCCGCCGCATCGGATGGAGCCGATGCAGGTGCCCGTACTCAGGCCGGCCACTCACGGGGATCATGCTCTTCCTCATTCTCTCGCCTTTTTTTTTTTTACGGGTCTGTCTCATTCCAGCCTTCCAAGACAGAACCGTCAGCCAGCCAGAGAGCCAGCACGGGGAGGAGCTAGTCCCGCCGGAACACTGGTGCCTTAGTGGGTCTCCACTTTTGTCCCGCAACAGGAAGGGACTACCCCCTAAACCCCCCCCCCCCCCCTCTCCCCTCCTCTTCTCCTCCTATAGGCAAAACTCTTAGGGGATTCCAGCTCGGTGCATGATCTATTCGTAACTTTTCTAAAGACAGGGATGGTGAAATATGGAGATGGGGTGGCACAACGGGTAGGGGGGAAGGGGGGGGGAGAGGGGTGAAATTGACCTAGGTTTCCTCTTCATTGCACCTTTAACACCCCCCCCCCCCCCCCCTTCCTACACGATGACTATCCATCCGGCCCGTCAGTCGGGTGGAGAGCGAACTAAATGACACTTGCAGAGATCCTTCTTACACGTACACACACGCTGGCACATCGCACTGCTCGCACGCACAGCATTCACCAACACGAGCACACAACACACACAACCACACACACACACACAACACACGCACGCGCGCGCGCGCACGCGCGCCTGCAGCGCGCGCACACGCACACATACACATCACACACACCACCACACACACACACACACCCACACACACACACCACGCAGATAATCCCCGTTAACTGCTGGCACCACGCCTCAATGTCTGAGCCGGTGATGAAGATGAGTGTCTGACAAGAACAGACCTGTTCAAATATAAGATCAACATCAAAACACCGCACTCGCCGTCACCTCGTAAACTGTTCATTTCACTGACCGTATTTTTCGGCTCACTGGGGCTTCCCTTAGGGCCATCAAAAGGGAGGGGACCTCAAAATACAGCAGTAGGAAATAACACAACAAACACTTTCATTTGTTGATGTAAGAAAGAAATGTTGACGTAAGCAAGGAGACGTTTATTGAATGGTATAGCGAGCGCAAGGTGAGACACTTTTTTTTTTTTTTTTTTTTAATGACGAATTGAAGCCGAGATCTGGTTTGTGTGTGTGTATTGCACATCATCATCATCATCATTATTATCTCTAAATTTATTAATCTTTTATCATTATTATTTTCATTTTTTTTTTTTTTTTTTTTTTGCTGTCCCATCTTCTGTGCCAACCTAGTGTAGCTGCACCCACGCCGCTCATTTCTATCCTAATGTCTACAGCCACAGCCCGGCCAGACCCGCCACAGCCTCGGCACCGGCAATCCACAGGGAGCAGTCGATGTCAAGTCGTCAAGAGGCAACCCATCGGAGAAGACCCTGCACTCTGCAAAGTCACTTCGGTGGTGTTCATTTGGCGCCTGTTCTGATCCAACATACGCAGGACACCACCTACTAAACCCCCTACTAACGACAATAATTGCTTAGTCGCGGAGTCGCCAGCATGAGTGAGGTCCCCCTCCGCAGGGCGCCCTCCACGTCCGTCCAGCGACACAGCCCATGAATCTGCCGATAGCGGCGACCCCGTCGGAACCAAAGCAAGGCCGCAGACGTGGAGAGGACATCGCAACTGAGGTCACCATGAGAGCAAGGAATGAAGGGCCACAGATTTTGAGGCCATAATGTATTACTTATTCTTTCGCGACAAAAGATCTCTCTCTCTCTCTCTCTCTCTCTCTCTCTCTCTCTCTGCTGAGAAAAAAAATCGGAACAGGACAGTTGCTATAAATGTTCTGCTTGCGCAGTTATTTGTTGTTTACCGATTAAACCAGATCATGCTTTTTAAGGATGTGTTGCCAATGTAGACTTCAGCAACGAGCGACGAACTCAATGAAAAGCCCAGGCCACCCCTTCAGTTAAAAAAAAAACATCAATTGTTTCATTAACTGATTCACTGATTCATGCCTTGACTTTGATGGCATTGTCTTCACAGTTGTAATATGACCTGGCTTGAGAAACGGATAGGCAGATTTCATGTGCAGAACTTTGATGGCAGCGCTGCTAAGGAATTTGAAATACAATGTGGACAGCACACTTCTGAACAGACCCACACAGACAGGTTGAGAGAGGTTGAGAGAGCGTCAGACAGACCCGTGAAAGAAGGGAGAGGAATATTTTTTGTTAAAAAAAAGATGCGATAGATAGAGAAATAAATAAATAAACAGATAAACAAAATAGCATGAAAAGACTACGACAAAGGACGCGGGGCAGTTGAAGATGGGAGGAGAGAGGAAGGAAGGGAAGGGATGGAGTGGGGGGTGGGGACAGTCTGATAGGATCGTCCATCACACTAAAAATCGACAGGTCTGGCAACACACCAAACAATATGATGTCGTCATCCAACACACACACACACACACACACACACACACACAGAGACAGAGACAGGTCCGGCATGCAAATGTATTTTTTCCCTTTCGCATGTATTTTTCCCTTTCGCTGAATTGAGAAATCAGCCCCCCCAACCCGCCCCGTCCCTCATCACTCATCCTCCCCTTCCTTCCCACCGCCACTCATAAAAAGAAAGCCCCCCCCCCCCCCCCCACACACACCACACACACACACACACAAACACAAAGAAAAAAAATAATAAAAATAAGTAAATAAAAAATAAAGAACTAAAATAGATAAATAAAAAATAAATAAATAAAAAATACTGGCAGTTAAAATGCTGCTACAAGACATGATGTTCCAAGAATGGGGAAGGGTGAGGGAAAGGGGTGGGGAGAATGCAGGGAAAAAAAAAAAAAAAAAAAAAAAAGTGAACAACTCGACAGGTCCAGACGCAAAACGTTAACAATTTTTCCGCTTAGAAGGACGAAAGAGTGGATAGAAGGGAGAAAACTTTGGACAAAAGATGAGAAAGCAGGGAAAGGGCAGCTGAAGGGGTGGAGATAGTGGTGTTGGGGGGGGGGGGGGGGGGGGGGTTGGTAAGTTGGCGAGGAAACGATGTTACGACAGCCGGCTTCATTAGTCGGTAAGATTACGTCGGCGCTAATTACTGGCGTCACGCTTGCCCTAACATTGAACTTTGCCCTCAGTTGTGCACGTGCAACTCCGCAGTCTGCAGCCGGCAGAGCGAACCTCACACCTGTGGCAGACTTCAGCTGTCGAAACACTTGTGTAACACGGTCGGCATCCTCTTCACCAAAAGGGTTAAAAGGGGAGATAGCGAGTGTTGTGTACTGTAACATAGTGTAGCATACTGTAGCTTTGCGTGGTGAGCGTGAGTTTTGTGTAATTTGTATATCTGTGTGCATGTGCGAGGGCATATGCGTGCATGTGTGTGTGTGTGTGGGGGGGGGGGGGGGGGGGGGGGGGGGGCGGGGGGGGGGGGGGTTGTTGGGGGGTGGGGTGTGTGCGTGGTTTCATGCGCGGGCGCGCACACACTCGTGCGTCTCTCTCTCTCTCTATCCTCTCTCTCTCTCCTCTCTCATCTCTCTCTCTCCTCTCTCTCTCTCTCTCTCTCTCTGTGTGTGTGTGTGTGTGTGTGCGCGTGTGTGTGTGTGTGTGTTTGTGTGTATGTGTGTGCGTGCGTGCGTGTGTGCGTGCGTACGTACGTGCATGCATGCGTGCGTGCGTGCGTGCGTGCGTGCGTGCGTGCGTGTGGTGTGTGTGTGTGTGTGTGTGGGTGTTGTGTGTGTGTGTGTGTGTGAAGAGAATAAGGATAAGCACAGTATGAGAGATTGTACGTACGTGCATGCATGCGTGTGGTGTGTGTGTGTGTGTGTGTGTGTGTGTGTGTGTGTGGTGTGTGTGTGTGTGTGTGTCTGCGCGCGCGCGCGCGTATGTGTGTGTGTGTGTGTGTTGTGTGTGTGTGTGTGTGTGTGGTGTGTGTGTGTGTGTGTGTGTGTGTGTGTGTGTTGAAGAGAAAATAAGGATAAGCACAGTATGAGAGGTTTTGGGAGAGAAGATCGATGGGATGTGGCGAAATCAATCAAGGACAGACCGAATTGAATGAGAGAGGGAGACGAGGACAATATATAGAAAACAGAGAGAGAGAGAGAGAGAGAGAGAGAGAGAGAGAGAGAGAGGAGAGAGAGAGAGAGAGACAGACAGACAGACAGACAGACAGATTGTGACAGTGTGAGGCAGTGAGAAAAGGATGGGGGGGGGGGGGAACACACACAAACACACACACACACACACACACACACACACCAAGGACAAACCAGAAAAATATGCAGACAGAGAAATTAGTCAGGACTGAGAGAGAGAGGAGAGAGAGAGAGAGGAGAGAGAGAGTGAGGGAGAGAGAGAGGGAGAGAGAGAGAGAGGGAGGGAGAGAGAAACAGGTAGGGGGGCTAAGATATAGAATAAATGTCAGTGCTCTGACAGAGATGGCATGAACATAACAAAGGACGGTGATTTGAAGGTCTAGGATCGTCTGTCTGCCTGTCTCTGTCTGTCTGTCTGTCTCTCTCTCTCTGTCTCTGTCTCTCTCTCAGGTTCCTTTTAAAGGGTTGTGTGACTTAGCTTTTTTATGATCTGTGTGAGTTGACTTCAACGCAGTGACAGCCCTGATATGGCCTTTTTTGCAGTCGGCTGGGCTGTAAGCCAACATTACCTTACCTTACCCTTACTCTCTACTCTCACCTCACTCTCTCTCCTCTCTCTGTGTGTGTGTCTTGTGTGTGTGTGTGTGTGTGTGTGTGTGTGACTTCTCTCTCTCTCCCTCTCTCCCCTCTCCTCTTTCTCTCTCC
>JADBJO010028019.1:0-10000 GCA_016801955.1 Conus betulinus
ATCTTCTATTTTAAACATCTAACATATTTTTCTTCCATTTCAAAGGTATTTGGTTCAGTTCAATTGGGTGGTGGTTATGTTTTGCAGGAACCCCTACAAGTGCTCCCTTGGAGGTTACTGACACATCAGACGCTATGTACTACCATCTACTGCCAGGTTTTCGTCTTCTTTGGAGGCTACTGTTACTGCAGGCACTTCACGCCCGATCTACAGCAAGGTCAGCTTGTTCCTCGGAGGCTACTGTTACTGCACACACTTCACGCCGATCTACTGCAAGGTCAGCTTGTTCCTCGGAGGCTACTGTTACTGCGGGCACTTCACGCCGATCTACAGCAAGGTCAGCTTGTTCCATGGAGGCTACTGTTACTGCAGGCACTTCACGCCGATCTACTGCAAGGTCATCTTGTTCCTCAGGAGGCTACTGTTACTGCAGGCACTTCACGCCGATCTACTGCAAGGTCATCTTGTTCCTTGGACGCTACTGTTACTGCTGTTCACGCCGCTACTGCACTTCACGCCGAGGCTACTCTACTGCTGCAAGGTCACTCCGATCTACTTCCTTGTTCCTTGGAGGCTACTGTTACTGCAGGCACTTCACGCCGATCTACTGCAAGGTCATCTTGTTCCTTGGAGGCTACTGTTACTACTGCACTTCACGCCGATCTACTGCAAGGTCACTTGTTCCTTGGAGGCTACTGTTACTGCAGGCACTTGCGATTTACTGCAAGTCAGCTTGTTCCTTGGAGGCTACTGTTACTGCAGGCACTTCACACCAGCTTGGTGCAAAATCTGCTTCTTCTTCGGAGGCTACTGTTACTGCAGGCATTGCACACCAGCTTGGTGCAAAATCTGCTTCTTCTTTGGAGGCTACTGTTACTGCAGACACTTCACACCAGCTTGGTGCAAAGTTGGCTTCTTCCACGGAGACTACTGTTTTTCTGCAGACACTTCACACCAGCTTGGTGCAAAGTTGGCTTCTTCCGCGGAGACTGCTGTTTCTGCAGACACTTCACACCAGCTTGGTGCAAAGTTGGCTTCTTCCACGGAGACTACTGTTCTGCAGACACTTCACACCAGCTTGGTGCAAAGTTGGCTTCTTCCGCGGAGACTGCTGTTTCTGCTGCAAGCCAGTTTCCTCTTCAGAGGCTAATGTTACTGCAGGCACTTCACACCAGTGTGTTGCAAGGTCAGCTTCTTCCTCTGAGACTAGTGTTAGTGCAGGTACTTCACCCCAGTGTGTTGCAAGGTCAGCTTCTTCCTCTGAGACTAGTGTTAGTGCAGGTACTTCACCCCAGTGTGTTGCAAGGTCAGCTTCTTCCTCTGAGACTAGTGTTAGTGCAGGTACTTCACCCCAGTGTGTTGCAAGGTCAGCTTCTTCCTCTGAGACTAGTGTTAGTGCAGGTACTTCACCCCAGTGTGTTGCAAGGTCAGCTTCTTCCTCTGAGACTAGTGTTAGTGCAGGTACTTCACCCCAGTGTGTTGCAAGGTCAGCTTCTTCCTCGAAGGCTACTGTTACTGGAGGTAGTTCACACCAGCCTTCAAAGAAAAGTCGGCATCTTTCTCACAGTCAACTTCCACTTCAAGCACTTCATGCAAAACTTACAAGAAGCCTCCACGTCCATGTGTCTTTTGTGGGACATTTCAAGCAAAACTTTCAAGACACATGAAGAGGAAGCATAAGGAAGAAGAGAGTGTGAAAGCAGCTTTACTTCTGCCTCCTCAGGAACAGTTGAGAGTGTTTTTGAATCTTTAAGAAAAGAAGGAATCCTCAAAAAAATATCCAGCATCGGGATGAAGGAAAACAGCTGCTGAGGGAAAGGAAGCAGGGTAGCACAGGTGTAGTGATGTGTAGTGGGTGTAACGGCTTCTTTAGCAAAAAGTAATTTGCAAGCACAAGAAATATTACTGCTCTCGTAGTGCAAATGTTAGAGCCGAAACAGTTGCATTTTCAAAAACACCGACTTCAGGGGTATCAGCGGAATTCCAAAGCGAGATTTTGAATAAATTTAGGAAGATGAGGCTGGACACTTGTGTCGGACAGACAAAGCAATACTTCTGCTGGGACAGAGAGCCTGGTGCAAATCTTCAAAAAAGGAAAGACGTGTAGTCATGGGGTGAAATGCGCCTGGTTGCAAATGTGGTATTACGAATGAGAACTGAAGCAGTGACGATCAAATTATGGGGAGAGTGTGGTTGACAGACAGTATTTTGAAACGCTAGAAACGGCAATACACACTTTGACCAGAAAGGAAAATGATGTGGGACAGAAGTCTGGCTTGAAGCTTGCGCTTGGATATGCCTTAAAAAAGTTTAATAAAGTGATGAAGGGTCACTACAGTCAACTGGATAACATGGAAAAGGCAAAGGAAGTCGAGTTGTTCCAGTCAGTTTTGGAATTGAACTGGGATTTTATTTTCTATTCCGCTCAGCTGGACTGTGAGAGGCGGCGTGACACTTTACGACAACCACAACAGATGCCTCTCGAAGAAGATGTTGAGACATTCCGAAATTTTATTATGTCTCAGATGAATGGCATGATGGAAGATGATTTCCTGTTGTGGGACCACCATGCTTTTGTGCAGTTTAGAAATTTGGTGGTCAGCAGGCTCACCATGTACAATGCCAGACGTGGGGGAGAACCGGCTAGACTGACTCTTAAAGAGTGGCGGGAGGGAGAAGAAGGCATGTGGGTAGATCAGAACCTTGTTCTACAAATCACTGATCCACTGGAGCAAGTGCTGGTTGAAAAAACAAAACTAGCTTATCAGCAGGGCAAAGGCAGCAGAAAAATGGTTCCAGTTCTCATTCCTAACGACACAGTACAAGCTATCAGAAAATTGGTTTCTGAACGTAGCCACGCTGGAGTACATGAAGAAAATGTTTTCTTGTTTCCTAATACAGGAGGTTCAAAAGACCATGCTTCGGGATACTATTGCATCAAGTCCATCATACAAGCAATTGGTGAAAAGAAACTCAAGCGACCAGAACTTTTAATCTGCTGACAAGTTTAGACATAGGGCATCCACATTTTTTGCTCTGTTAGATCTGCCTGAAGAGCAAAGACAAACCTGGTACAGGCACATGGGACATTCGGAAAACATCAACAAAAATGTGTATCAGTGCCCATTGGCAATTGCTGAGTTGACCAAAGTTGGAGGCTTCTTGGATAACTTGACACGCATGGCAGAGGAGCTGTTCAGCAAACACCTGCCTCAAGTTTTTCCCAGTGGAAACAGTACATTGTCAGTCCCCATATCTAGCCATGAAAACATCGCCAGTTCATTGGAGATGTCCACTTCTTCCTTGCACAGCTCTTTGTCAATCCCATGTACATTGGATAGCATTCAGAGTTCTCAGCCACATTTGTCAAACATGAAAAGTGTAGGCCACACATCCTGCGCAACAGCATCTACTTTGGACAATTTTGAGGATGATCCCACTGTATCTACACAGAACTTACCAGACTGTGAGCATGCGAGTGGCATGACTTCATTCCCCAAGTTCGCAAAGAGTAGTACAACTTCCCCATCATTGAAAACAACAGGTTCAAAAAAACTGTGTAGGCCTACCATGTCTCGTAGGCGGTACAGGCAGTGGAATACAAGTGATGCTGAATGTGTTTGCAAGCATTTTGAAAAGTACATAAAGGTTCAAGGGAAGGACTCGCAGGGCTCTTTGCCTGGAGTAAAAGAAGTTGAAGCATTCTTGGAAAAAAATGTGATATTTCCAGACTTTGAAATGTCACAGCGAGAGAAGATAATGTTGGTAAAAACAAAAGTGTTCAACGAAAGAGGCAAATACCGTCAACAAGCTAAGGGCATGTTTTCTGTTGTTTAAACATTTCTGTTCTGTAGCCCCAATTCTATATAGGAGTATATTTAGATTGGTCCTCTCAGTGAGGCAGTAGGCCTAATGACTGAATAACTGAGTCTTGAACAACTCCTGTCAGACAACACTAGTCCAAGATGTTGGTAGGTATCATAGAAATGACAACTTGATTGCTGCTCAGTGACACACTTGGGTTTTTTTTTTCTTTCTAATTTTGAAGGTAGATGTACAGCCCGGGGTGTGGGGCTGGGGTTCCGGAACCCAGGAACCCTCCCACAGATCTGACCCTGCATGTGTGTACTTGCAGCCTTTGTATCACCATTGGCTTTCAAGGGTGGTTTAGGGTTGCTCTGTTAGTGTAGCTGAAGTCAGTACCTCTCTGGGTCCCACAACACCTTGTATTCCATTACCACTGCGCGCAGAGACAAAACCCAACTGCATAATGAACTGGTATTTGAGAGAAAAAAAAAACAATCGGGTTAAGACAGACGTTGCTGTTTGTTTTTACATAACTTGGACATTGCTTGAATGACCTTTTATTCATTAGGACTTCCCCTTGTTGGGATACCGAACGTCTTTCGAACAAATAGTTTGCTTCGCTCTACTCTTTGTGCTAGTGATGTCCCCCTTTTCTATTTCTCTCTGTGACTCTTATATTCTTTTGCTGAACTGAGTGTACTATCCTTTCTATCTACCAGATCTTTCATCCATTATTTTTCACAATCTTTACCAATAATTTCTAACCTCCAGCAGTGGGGCATTGCGGACTGTGGAATTATGACCCCTCCTGTTTCTGGAACCACATGAGCTATCAAGTTCACTGTCGCTAGGTAGTTAGAGGTTCCTCTTTTCTGTCATGCTCACTTTTTCTCTTCAAGATTTCTTATTTCTGGCTCTTGTGCTGTACATTTCTGTCTTTTTTCTAAATTTTCTTTCCAGCTCCCTGAAGATGGAGTATGGCTACCTTTGAAGTAGGATAAAAAAAAAACAGCCATACACACAAAAATCCACCCCCAGGGCTAGGTAGGTAGGTTGTGTATTGACTTGTATGCTTAGGTTGGGAGTGACCACAGGAATTGATAGCCTGTGTTCGAAGAAGAAGAAGAATTTCTGGCCTGTAGCACATGACAGACTGTTTATGCTGTTTTGCTCTGGTGATTAGGTAACAAAATTTAAGTGTCGTTGTCACATTCCCGTAGTGGGACACTCGGACTGTGAAATTAAGGGCCCCTCCTGTTTCTCAAATCACAGGAGCTATCAAGGTCACCGTCGTTAAGTAGTTAGGGGTTCCTCTTTCCTGTCATGCTCTTTTTCTCTTTAAGATAAATTAGATTTCTTATTTCTGCCTCTTGTGCTCAGCATCCTGTCTTTTTTTCCAAGCTTTCTTCCCAATTTTCTGAAGATGGAGTATGGCTACCTTTAAGGTGGGATACAAAACAGCCATACACACAAAATTCCACCCCCAGACTAGGTAGGTAGGTTGTGTATTGACTGTATGCTTAGATTGGGGGTGACCGCAGGAGTTGACAGCCTGTGTACACAGAAGAAGAAGAATAAACACTGTCACATGTGGTCAAACTCCCATACACACACAACAAGGCTTACTCTGTGCACACCCACTATCTCTCCACTCAACCAAAGGTGCACAACAAAAAATTTCAATTTCCCAGTTCCCCTCCCATAGGGAGTTACAATTTATTAAATTTACTCAACAGAAATTAAGAATGCCGGAAATAACTCTTCGGCTACTAATTTAATTTGTATCATCCACTCAGCATAGAGCCAACATTTCCATTTACATAAAAGACACATAAAACAAGTGAACTAACAGAGACCAGTCACGGGCACACCCTAGCACTCTTTAAGTACCAGTCCATGGCACACAACCACGCAAGGATCAGTATCATTCCTGCGTTATCGGGCTTTCTTTACACCTGGCCCTCAATTCATCGTCCTACCCATGCCTGGGTAGTGAGGCGGGCTTCCATCCCACAGAGACTCGTGGTCCCCTCCGCCAACTCCTCGACCCAAGGGCTTAGTTGCGACGACCTCTCACACTAGACTGCTTACTTCCGAACACCCACTCCAGTTTCCCATCGCTAGGCCCCAGCCAAGGCAGTCCGGGATGCCCTCAGTAATCGGGTAGCTGAATAAAGGGAGAACTGAAACAGGGAAATTCCGTGTAAATACCTCTCCAGGTGTTACATTTAAAGCGACCCTTTACACCTATAGTCCCTGTCAACCCCTTACAACTGAACACTTTACCTGGTGCCAACCAGCAAACCTGAGTACTGTCAAACCCCCACCCGGGGTGCGATCAGGAGCGCTCAGTGCACCGACTGCACTTCTCAACTCGCTCTCGGCCTCTGCACCCACAAGTCAATCGGAGAGCCCGAGCTTACCTCTCCAGAGAGGAACTCGCTACTCTATACCTGGCCTTCCGCCGCTAAACACGTCTTGAATACAGGTTCAAGACGAACGCTCTCATGTTAACTTTAGGCTCTATATACTCTCCCCTTAATTAAAATCATGCGACCCAACTTGCATGGCAGCCATGATGTACACTTGTTTACTTAGCTGACAAGGTGTCAACTCTGATGTGGCCCATAATGGTCGGTGGTGCTATAAACCACATGATTGAGTGATTGTTTACTTGGTAGTGTTGTCAATAGTGGTCGATGGTGCTATAAACCACATGAGTGATTCATATTATTTACTTGGTAGTGTTGTTTGTCTATATGTATGGCCATTTTATGTATCTTTAACAGCCTGAATGCATCCATGGGATTTTCAATTCCAGAGGCGTGGGGTGTTGATGTGTTTTGGGGGCTTGAGAAGAAGGTTTTCTTTTTCATGCAATTTTTTTTCTTTGGGATGCACCTTGCTCCAAGTATGTCTGCCTCTTTTGTGACATAGGTTGATTGTTGTGTCTTTTTCCTCATTAATTGCTGTGTTTGAATGTCTTGTTCACTTTTGGTCAGTTTTTGACTGGCCGGTGAAATGTTTGACTTGCATGGATCTCCTTCATCAATGGAGGAATCATCCACCGGCTCCCAACTCTTGCACATAGAATGTCTAGTTGTTCTTTTTCAAAATACCCCCTGTTGACAAGGTCGAGGTCAGGAAGATAGTTTGGGGTGGGGTGGGGTGGGATTGGGGGTATTTAGAGGGCTCTAAATACCATTTTCTTGTTGTTGGTGTTGTTTTTTCCACAATATAGTGAACTGTTGGACTCAGCTCAAATTTTGTGTGTGGACACTTTGACTTATGAAGTTATGCTTATGGTCAAGGATATTGATGTGCATAATAGAAATAGGGCTTTGCGCGACTGCTTAGCAACACAGTTGGTTTTGTTGGTTCATTTGATTTTGCTGGAAGTTGCTTCTTGTGATCGCCACTACGGTATTAATCACTTTATTAAATCACTTTCAAATGAAAAGGCAGCGTTTGATATGGTTTTGTTTCAGAATGTTTGTCTACAGTTTTGTCTTTCTGCCTCTCCTGCAGTGGGGCACTGCGGAATGTGAAATTAAGGGCCCCTCCTGTTTCTGGAACCACAGGAACTATCACGTTCACTGTGGTTGGGTAGTTAGGGGTTCCTCTTTCCTGTCATGCTCTCTTTTTCTCTTCAAGATTTCTTATTTCTGCCTCTTGTGCTCTACATCCTGTCTTTTTTCCTAATTTTCTTCCCAGTTCCCTGAAGATGGAGTATGGCTACCTTTAAGGTGAGAAAAAAAAAAAAACAAAACAGCCATACATACAAAAAACACCCCCCCAAGGCTAGGTAGGTGTGTTGTGTATTGACTTATAGTTGCATGCTTAGATTAGGGGTGACCGCAGGAGTTGATAGCCAGTGTAAGAAGAAGAAGTCTGTCTGCCTCCATCCAAATTCCTGTAGCACGCTTGAACTCCACTCAACCCCCACCCATCCCCCCCCCCCCCCCCCCTCTCTCTCTCTCTCCTATGCCTGAACATGTGGGCATGTATGTGTGTGTGTCTGTCGTTCTGTCTGTCTGTCTGTCTGTGTTCTATATGTGAGTATGGCTTTCAAGAAGTGTATGTGTGTGTATCAGTCTCAGTCTGTTTGCATGCCAGTCGTGTCAAACTTCACACTTCAAGCTTGGTTGTGTGACATCACAGAAAAAAAAAAAAAAAACATGAAAACATTGCACTGAAACATATACAACCTGTTGAATAAGTTATAAAGTATACACACCTTAAACTAGAACAAGATGCAAGGCAAATAAACTTATTCCCAGTTGTACATATGTCGACTTCCCACTACAAAAATAAACATTAAAAAAGCGCGCGTCAAAGCGGTACATCGGCGTCAAACCCTTGTTGTTTGCATCACTGGACGGGCGTTCTTACCACTGAACTTGCACGCCAGGCTACCAGCAGCATGTTGAATGTAACCATGTAACCAATATAATTTGAAAGTGCACTGCAGGGACGAAAGCCTTTTTTTTTGCCATTTCCACCCGAATTATTGCTAAATAGCTCAAAATAAGACACCGGTCATCATCCTTGACCCATAAGAAACATAAAATTACAAGTTTCAAGAAAGATTGACACACTAGTTTTTGTCTGGAGCATGTAAACATAATTTTCTGGACAGACTATACCAGACAGAGTACAGACAGACAGCATTTCCTCAGTCCGTTTTAAAGTACTCTCTGTTCTTAAGAACTGGAAGTATAAAATCGGAGAGCTCAGACCTCTGCCAAGGTAGCATTTTAAAGAAGGAGAAAAAAAATGTATATATATGTATTTTGTATTACCTCCCACTTAGGTTGACATTTGGTACCCTTAAGTTGATATATGTATTTGTATTACTTCTCACTTAGGTTGACATTTGGTACCCTTAAGGTTGATATTCACTGTACATTAGAACTAAGGGGAATGTCTTAAGGTTTCCCTCTTTTTCTCTGTTTTATTCAAGCTGACAACAATACAGCTGAGCTATGCACAACTTCACGCTCCAAAAGCATGCTATCCACAAATGGGTTATGGCATTTCAAAATGGACTAGAGGTCTAAATGTGCCTTTTAGTTTTGATGCACACTGCTATGGAAAGAAAGTCTTAGTCACTCAACCAGTTGCTTGATTACTTTTACAGTGTTAAGCTCCTTTGGCTGGGCTCCCCTCACCCAACCTCCCTACTCATACAAACACACACATTTACACTTTTACAACCCTATCCCTAACCTAACCCTATTCCTAACCTTATCTAACCGTAACCCTAACCTCCCTACTCATACAAAGCACACACATTTACACTTTAACAACCCTATCCCTAACCTAACCCTACTCCTAACCCTATCTAACCCTAACCCTCACCCTAACCCTCCCTACTCATACAAAGCACACACATTTACACCTTTATAACCCTATCCCTAATCTAACCCTACTCTTAACCCTACCCAACCCTAACCCTACCCTAACCCTAACCTTTACCCAACCTCCCTACCCATACAAAGCACACACATTTACACATATACAACTCTAACCCTAAACTAATCCTTCCCCTAACCCTACTCTAACCCTAACCCCCTTGGCAGAGGTTAAAATGTATCATATTTTCCCTTTTACAGTGTTAACCTCCTTTGGCTGGGCTCCCCTCACCCAAACACCCTACCTATACAAAGCACACACATTTACAACTTTACAAACCTAACCCTACCCCAACCCTAACCCCAACCCTTATCTTAACCCTAACCTATATAAAGCACACACATTTACAACTTTACAACCCTAACCCTACCCCACCCTAATCCTGACCCTAATCCTAATCCTAACCCTACCCTCCTTGCAGAGGTTAAAATATATTTCCCTTTTACAGTGTTAACCTCCTTTGGCTGCATTCCCCTCACCCAACATCCCTTCCAATACAAAGCACACACATTCACACCTTTACCCTATCCCTAACCTGAACCTACACTTAACCCTATCTAACCCTAACCCTGACCCTATCCTTTCACCCAACCTCCCTACTCATACAAAGCACACATTTACAACCCTAACCCTAACCTAACCTTATCTAATCTTACCCCCTAACCTTACCTAACCATAACCTCCTTGGCAGAGGTTAAAATATATATTTCCCTTTTACAGTGTTAACCTCCTTTGGCTGGGCTCCGCTCACCCATCCACACTACCTATACAAAGCACA
>JADBJO010028019.1:15000-20612 GCA_016801955.1 Conus betulinus
CCAAACAAAGTGGAAGTTCTCTAAAACACCCTAAAACAACAGAATCATCGCTTGAGAGAAGCCCTCATCGAGGTATCAGACAGCTGTCGTTTTCACCTGCCTAGGTCCAACACCAACCAAGTCTATGATGATAACCGCTTGTCAAGAACACCAGTTCGCACCTACTCTATTTGAAAGGTACTGATGTTTAGGTAGATGGAGAATTGGAATGACAACCCCATTTTCGAACGATCTAGGCAAGTTCTTCTCGTTTCGACCTGTTAGGTCTTCTTCAGGCAAGATAAACCACATTGAGAACAATAAAAACGAAGAACGAGCTATCATTTATCTCCAAGTCTACGCAACATGGGAGTTACTGCGTTTAGGCCTTGCCTCAGCACACACACAATGGCCAGCGTTCTGTCCACGACGGTTACAACAATATTCATGTCTGTAGTGACGTCCACAAGACCAGTCTTCATTTTTTTTTTTTTTCATCAACGGACAACTAAGCTACTCCTCCCAGCTGTACCCTCCAACAAAGAGAAGAAACTAAAGGCGCAAAAACATTTTTCTCTCTGTAATCAAGGGTAATTGAAAAAAGTCATCTTTTTGTTTAAAATGTCGACAAATACCATGCTATGCTACATTAGAATCCTTTTCTACAAATCTTGACCAACAGTTTCGATCTGTGGGAATTGGTTTCATCATATCTACCCATGGATCGATACAAAAACAAGCCAAGCCTTGTTTGGGCCATATGTGTGGAACTCACTTCCAACTAGTCTACAAAATGCGAACTCTTTAAGTGCTTCATGAAACAGCTACAAACATTTCGTCGGTCAATAATGGACACTTTAATTGCAGGTCATAAAAAATCCATTTGGCAAACTCTTCCGGGCTGCACCCACACTCTATACAACTTTCACACCCCCACTCCTACTCTCTTTCCGAACCCCCCCCTCTCTCTCTCTCTCAAGCTCTCGTCTCAGCCTCTCTCTTCTCTCTCTATCTCTCTTCTCTCTCTGATACATGCACATGCATGCGCGCGCGCAGATAATCATACACAAATTATGACAGCTACAAAACTTGAAACATCTCTTAGGCCATGTTAGTTTAGTGCACATGTTTAGGTTTGTACATGTTTAAATCTAACAATGTTATAATAAAATAGGCTCCAATTAACTCTTGTCCCTCTCCTGTCTGTCTCTTTCTGTTTCTGTCTCTGTCTCTGTCTGTCTGTCCTGCCGGTACCTGTCTGTCTCTCCTCTCTCCTCCTCTCGCCTCTCTCCTCTCTCTTCTCTCCGCCTCCCTGTCTCATCTCTCTCCCGCTTCCTCTCTCCTTCTCTCCTTCCTTCGTCGTCTCTCTCTCTCTCCTCTTCCACCTCCCGTCCTGTCTCTTCGTTCTCTCTCTCTCTCCGCCACATTTCGTCTGTCTCTCTCATCTCCTCTCTCTCCCCTCTCTCCTCTCTCCTCCCGTCTCTCTCTCCTCTCTCTATCCCAACTCTCTCCTCTCCCGCCTCTCTCTCTCCATCGCACTTCCTCCCTCGCTCACTCTCTCTCCTCTCTCCTTCTCTCCGCCCTCTCTCCCCTCCTCTCCCCCGCTCCTCTCGCCTGTCCCTGCGTCTGTTGTCTCTCTCCGTCCTGCTCTCCTCTCTCCAAAATCTCTCTCCTGATCTCCCCCCCTCTCTCCTCTCTCTGTTGTCTTCTTCTCTTGCTGTCTGTCTGTCTCTCTCCTCTCCCCTCCTCTCTCGTCTCTCCTCTCTCCTCCTCCCTCTCTCTCTCTCTGTCTGTCCCCTGTCTCTCTCCGCTTCCCCTCCCTCTCCTCTCCTCTCGTCTCTCTGTCTGCTTCTGTCCTCTCTCTCCCCTCTCCTCTCCTGCTCTTCTCTCCTCGCCTCCCTGTGTCTCTCTCTCTCTCTCTGTCCCTCAGGTCCTCTCTCTCCTCCTCTCCTCTCCTCCTCTCTCCCCCTCCTCGTCTCTCCCCCCATCCTCTCTCTCTCTCTCTCTCTCCTCTTCTCTCTCTCTCTCTCTCAGGGACAGATTGGACGAATACGCTCTGGCCTAAATCTTAAGCTTTGAAACAAAAAAATCGAATAAAGGTTCTCGCCCCCTTTCTCTCTCTCCACGCCACAAGGTTCTTTGCTCCTCGTTCTCTCTCTCCTCCTCCCTCTCTGTCTCTGTCCTCTCTTCGTCGTTCTCTTCTCCTCTCCTCTCCCTCTCACTCCTTCCTCTCGCTCTCTCTCCTCTCACTCTCCAATTGCTCTGTCTCTTTCTCTCTCTCCATCTCCGATCTTCTCCTCTCTCTCTCTCTCGGTCCTCCCCTCCTCTTCTCTCCCTCCTCTCTCTCTCTCTTCTCCAACACACACACACACACACACACACACACACACTCACTCACGCACGCATCAACGCACGCACGCACCCAACACACCACACAACGCACACACCACACACACACACCACACACACCCACAGGTCTGGGGGAGGGCCCACACACACAGCTGCATATGATGCGCGTTATTTTTATATGTGACAATTACAAATTAAAAACATCGTGAGTGGTCCGCAAAAAAAGGACAACAACAAACGAACAAAAACAAACAGACAATCCCCCAAAGCACGGCGGCATGCTCATGCATGCCGCTCCAGATAACCGCACCTTGTTATATGAAGATGCGCGCTGTTCTGTCATGCACTCTGGCGCTTTTCGGGCCAGAGCGGCCGCTATTGGCCGGCTTCCCGAAACAACTTTTCAAATACAGCACAAGGGCCAGGGCCCTGGGAACGGACAGGAACCGGAGGTGTGATAGGGGGAAGTGGGTAGGGGGTGTGGGGGGCTGCACACCAGAAATGAACACCCCAAGGCCTTGCTTAAGGAACGGAGTGTTCATAGACTGGCGCTGTCGGACTGATTCGAGACATTTTTTTTTCGTGTCTAAAAATTGATGCTCCTCCTTTTCTTTCATGTGGCCATCAAGGTACAAGCCAGGTGGTTCCAAGCAGACAGATTTAAGATCAAGGAATGGGGACTATTTTGTTCCTTGGAGCAGGCGCAAAGATCGGGTGACGGGGGAGTGCAAAGACCGGAACTGTGTGTCAACTAAGGGCAAGGTCATGTATTCCAAGATCTGTTTGTGATTTCATTAGTGAAGATCCTCCCAATTAAAGGGGAGTAATGGGTGGGGAGTTGTTCTTTTGATCACTACGAGTTTAACATTAAAACGCTGGCTCAAAAACCCTTACGTGGGTGATATATAGTGTTGTGGCGCAAAAATCCTCATTGAGACGTGTGGCCGGCACAAGGCGGAGAGGGAGAGGAAGGGAGGCTGGACGGGTGGGATTCAATTTCATTTCTTCTGTTTTTCCCTTTTTTCTTCTTCTGTTTCCTTTTTCTTCTTCTGTTTTTCCTTTTTTCTCTTCTTCTGTTTTCCTTTTTCTTCTTAACTTGTTTTCTTTACTTTTGTTTTTCTTGTCTTTGTTTTTTGTGTTTGCTGTTTCCTTTGTACATGTTACACTTTGTGCCTTTAAACGGTGGATGGTAGCCGCTTTTGGTGGTGAAAACGATAAAGGGGCGGGGTGGACGCCTTGTTTTCTTTTGTTTTCTACGTCCTTTTACCTCTGGTCTTCCCACTAAAAGTGATATCAGACGATGTGCGTGTGTGTGAGTGTGCGCGCAAGCATGCGCGTGTGTATGTGTGCGTGCGTGCGTGCGTGTGTGCGTGTGCGTGTGTGTGTGTGTGGTGTGTGTGTGTGTGTGTGTGTGTGTGTGTGTGTGTGTGAACATGTGCATGCCTGTATGATTCAATTACAAGAACAAATAAAGCAACCCCCCCCCCCCCCGCACCTCAGGAAAACATTATTTAAAGTGAAAAAGAAAAAAAATGTCGAACGGTTTTGACGCGAACGTGTTTACAAAAAAAATTGAAGTAATTTATACCCTTTTTTTTACCATTATTTCTTCTTTCATTTCATGGTGTTCTTCTTAACGTCACTTCTTTCGATCTGTATCTCTCTTTGTTGTCTGTTTTCCCCCCCCCCCCCTCCTCCTCCCCCCCCCCCCCCTAAAACCCCCCCCCCCCCCACCCCCCCCCCCCCCCCCCCCTCCCCCACCCCCCCCCCACCCCCTCCCCACATAATTTTCTCTGAGCGATGCGCTATTTTGATGTAATTCCGCTCGTTTTGTTGTTGTTGTTTTTTTTTATCTGCTTTGTTGATTATGCCATTTTCCTGATTGAAACGTTTTCTCCAGTTTAACTTTTTAAAGGATTGAAAGCAAACTCCAACGGTTAACATGGGCAAACAAATTACAAGACACAACATGACGCGTTTTTCGACCTCTTAGGTCTTCTTCAGGCAAGACAAACACATTCAAGAGACGATGACAGCGAAGAACGAGCAGTCCCACTTATTACCGTCTCACAATTTGGCGCAAGAATGAAAACGATGCCGTTGGGAAAGGAGACGGTGCGAGTTAAAGCAGTAATTTTTAAGAGTTAACAGATACTGCAGGCGGGCGACCTTCAGCTCGGGTGTGAGAGAACTGACGTCACGTGAAAGACGTGGATACACCCAGCTGCGACAGATGTGTGTATTCAGTCAGTTTTGGTGTCCTTCTTCGTGTTTCAGTGATGTTTTTGCTATAGTTTGTTGACTTTCTGCTGACTGCAGCGAGGTCGGCTGAGTTGGAAACAACACGTAGGTCAATGACACTGACAAACAGGGACTGTTTGCGGATGGTGTGCGGTGCGTGTGTTTTGCTTGTCTGACTCTCACCTGAAGAAGCTTGATGCGGTGCGTGTAACACCTTTCCCTACACACACATACACACACTTACACCACACGAGCATAGACAGCCAGGCAGCAACTGTTAAGTTTTCGTCCATTTTTTTTTTTTTTTGTTTTTGTTGCCTGAACCATCAAATCACCAACAAACACATGTTACACAATAAACAAAAGGAGGCACATCAATAACTCAGCCATTATCATCAAGGGGCGCGCAACAACACTAAGTACTATACTAACATATCAAGCAATTTTCTTTTTTCTTGCGCAAGCCAACTGGCACCCACAGCAGTGCCACTGCAAACAGTTCGTGCACTTGGCCCCGCGTCCCGGCCAAATCAACACAGCCTTCACACAGTTCAGAAGGTCACTCACGGGAAAGTAGTTCGTGGAGTTCCTTCCAGGGACTCCCACACAACAGAAAAGGTTCTCTCGTCGTCGTCGTCGTAGTCGTGACGTTAAAACAAAGCCGATCACGGAAGTAGTTCGTGGAGTGCTTTCCAGGGACTCCCACAAAACAGAAGAAACTACCGTTTCGTGTCGTTCTTACTGACCACTCGGTCAGCCATCTCCACACCACCCCTCTGGATGGAAGACAGCGGCAGCTGGCACGGCTGTTAACCCCACACCCCGGTGGGCAGTCAGCTCCAGGTTCGGACTCGGGGCTCCACCGGCACGACACCTGGGGAACTGATAGCTGCCTTGATTATCGTAGCTAGCCTGCTTCCTTCATATATATTTAAGCCGTTCTTGATTGTCACTAGCAGCGTCATTATTTCAACAATAAACACATTTTACTACTGGAAACTTTTGTTGGTGGGGGTGTGGGGGGGGGGGGGGGGGTGGGGTGG
>JADBJO010028020.1:0-20612 GCA_016801955.1 Conus betulinus
GTCTTCCACAACCGTCGATGACATTAACAAAACTCAATTTAAACAGTGAAAGATTACTATAATATTTAGGCTTAATTAACGTTTCACGTGTACGTCCAAGTGCTGGGCAACACAGAACAAAATGCACCTCATTTTCTTCGCTTTCATTACATACGGGATGAATTAGGTCGTTTGACATAAACGTTCTGTATCGATAACGGTGTATCATTAGATCAGAAATCCCGAGCCTAAATCTAGTTGTAAAATATTTCAGATACTTATCAATATCTAGATGTAAATAAGACTTTAAACTGTGGTCACTGCAAAAAGCACTGTACAAACTGAACCTATCACTAGTTTGAATATGATCAGACCAAGTTTGCCATCGGCAGTCGATAAGCCTTTGTTGAAAACAACGTATAAATCCACGCACACTTCGAACACCTTGATTCGCCCAAACAAAAACAAACCCGTTTTTAAACAAACTCAAGCGAATGTTTGTTACCCAGTTTTTCTTACCTCTTGCATCTAGGTCATACAACATATCATATGCTTAACGTGGAATCCTGTAATTCTCCATTCGAATCAACTTAATCCAATACCGAATGCACTTGACAGCAGAATTTATATATATATGGATAGCGATTTGTTTCAACATAAACAAGACCAATCGGTGTTCGTCTGTCTGCTCCTAGAAATTTCTTCAAAGCGAATAAATAACTGATTCACAATGGACAACAGCATTTCTAGGCCCCATATTTCAGAACCATAATGCACAATTTGGCTGTATCTGAGAATCAAATAATTTCATGAATAAATTAAAGGAGTTGTTGTTAAACATGTTTAACCTTTTCAAAGGAAATCAAAACATTTTTTTTTTGCCCTGTTTGCAAGCTCTCTGCATGCAGCAGTAAGCTCAAGCGCGTTGAAAAAAGTATTCCTAAGTATTTGTACACATTAACTACAGGCATTGTAACACCATTATATAACCATTTTTCTCTCACACTTAAATAGCCACCCTTCCGAAAGACTATGATATTGCTTTTTGTCATATTAACTTTAAACTGAAGAGATAGAGCGGCAAGCTGTAGGCTATTCAATTGTGTCTGCAAACCTGTAACTGTCTCCGCCATCAAAACAACATCATCAGCCAACAATAGAATAACTAATTCATACACGTCAAGTGAAAATCAAGCACCTTGTCTTCCATTGTTGATAACACCAATCGCTAATTCGTTAAAAAAAAAAAAAAAAAAAAAAAGAGAGAGAGAGAGAGAGAGAGAGAGAGAGAGAGAGAGAGAGAGAGAGAGAGAGAACAGAACAGGGTTGCAGGCATCTCCTTGTCTTAATCCTGATGTGCAGGCAATGTATCAGTAAACATAGAAACCACATCGAACTCTTGCTTTAACATCACTGTACATGCTTTTAATATATTTAAATAACTTACCTTTAATGCCAGTTTTAAGAGAACTGGCCAGAGAAGATTTCGATTTATCGTATCAGAAGCTTTTTCGAAATATATAAATGCAACATAAAGTTTTTGATTTTAACAGAACTGCTTCTGTATGAGAGCTAGTAAAGAAAACATGTGGTCGACTGTTGAGTATCCTTTTTAAATCCAGCTTGATATTCACCTGTGATGTTGTTTCCTTCCACCCATTCTTGCAATCTGTTATTTATCACCATATCAAATAATTTACTGCTAATATCACTCAAAGAAATTCCCCTATAATTGTTGGGGTTTTTGATGTCACCCTTCTCGAAAATTGGCTGAATAATAGATTCAGGCCAGTTGTCAGGGAATATACCATCATCATATAGTTTATTAAATATTTTCAAGAAAAAAATGTTTTAACCTGTTCATTGGAATAACTAAAGAGCTCGCCTTCTGCTTTACTTTTTTTTTTTTTTTTTTTTTTCTCAAATTTTCTTAAAGCAAGCAGTATTTCTTCTTTAGAGATTGGACGATCCATATAGTCTTCCGTGTCTTCAACTGAGTCCTCATTTACTATGTTGTCAGCATCCGTTTCCAGCAAAGCTTTAAATGTTGAAACCAAGAGTCAATTGATATGTTACTTCTAGGCTGTTTCCTTTTAAAAGATGCATTATGTACAACGTCTCAGAATTCCTTTTGATTTCTTACAGTCAATACAAGTTTGTCTATAAGGCTTTGTTGAACTGCTTCTTCTTCCGCTTTAATAAGTTTTTATAACCACGTCTGGCAATAACATATTAATTTCTTTTTTCGATAATTGATTCTTTTTTCTTTTCAAATTTGACAGAACGAGGAAAAATAACTGCAACAATCTTTTGGTATTTCTTTTACAAAGTTTGCATTCTTAATCAAACCATTTACTTGAATTTTCATTGTTATCAAATGATGCATGTGTTTCCGTGGTTTCAGCACTTACTCTTATACAATCATTAAAAATCTTAAAAGCATTGTTCACGTTAACATCAATTAAATCAATCGCAAGATCAATGTTGGTACGTATTTTATCACTATACAAAATACTGGTATATTTATCAGTACACTTGTCGTGCCACAAAAGTTTGTAAATAACGAAATCCTGTTTTTGCGTACAAATATCAGATAAATGTTGCTGCTTGGGAAACAACACCTGCAGTCACTGGCAAATGGTCAGAATCAATACGTTCAACAATAGAAGAAGCAGAAGCCAAACAATATCATAAAAAGTTCGCGTGAGAATACAAAATAGTCTGTGACACTGCTTCCAGAAACAGATATGAATGTGTTGTAGCAACCTTCATGGTCGCCTCTGCACACGCCATTCAAAATACTCGGATCTAATGCAGTACACAGAGAGAGATGAGAGAGAGAGAGAGAGAGAGAGAGAGAGAGAGAGAGAGAGAGAGAGAGAGAGAGAGAGAGAGAGAGAGAGAACCATTACGATTGCTGTCATAATTGTGTTGATTACAAACGCAAGAAAGTGGCAGGCCCGCGTAGAGGGCCACATATATATTTGATATATATATATGATATATATAGAGAGAGAGAGAGAGAGAGAGAGAGAGAGAGAGTGTATGGTGTGCGCATGTGTGTGTGTGTGTGTGTGTGTGTGTGTGTGTGTGTGTGTGTGCGCTGTGTGCGCGCGCGCGCGTGCGTGCGTACGTGCGTGCGTGCGTGTGCGTGTGTCAAGTCAAAATAAAAATGATCTTTATCGAGGGTTAAAGAATAAGCTTTACAGCTTTTTTTTCATCCTGCCCTCACACAAAAAGGGGGGGAAAAACTCATTGAAGGAACCATTAACAAAAATCATTATCAACACATTATCAACACATTAAAAAAAAAGTAAATATTGTAATTAACATTACATATTACATCAGAGAGAGAGAGAGAGAGAGAGAGAGAGAGAGAGAGAGAGAGAGAGAGAGAGAGAGAGAGAGAGAGAGATTCGGCAATTGAATAAGCATTTAATCACTCGATAATTTTTCCATCAAATTCCTTTTAAGAGCTCTTTTAAATGTTCCCTTCGAATGACATGATTTTAAAGAAGATGGTAAATTGTTCCATATCGTACCTCCAGAATATGTAAAACTAGATTTGTAGAGATTGTTGCGGGGTCTGGGGAAGGAAAGCTTGTGTGAGTGTCTGTTTTCATTGATAACAAAGTTTTGGATTATTTTCTTTGGAGCTATTCTATTCACTACATTGTACATACATAAACATTTGTTGAAGAGTCTTTCTTTAAACGGGTAGAATATTTAATGTTCAGTAATCACTCCCTCTCAAAGTAGTAGTAGATTCAGATGTATTATCTTTATAGCTCTTTGATGAAGACGACTTATTTGTTTCAAATTAGTTTCACTGGAATTATCCCATAAGGTGTGTGTGTGTGTGTGTGTGTGTGTGTGTGTGTGTGTGTGTGTGTGTGTGTGTGTGTGTGCGTGCGCGCGCGCGCGCGCGCGTGCGTGTGCGTGGTAAGCGAGAAGCGAAAGAAGGGGGCAACTGGATTTCCAAGGCACGGTAATTATAGCCGTCGATCGTAGGGACTTCCATGTACCCCGCCCACAGTGACATCCAAGGCGTGTGTGAACCTGAAGGACTCGGCCCGTTACTAATCCCCTGACGCCCGCAAGGCTGTAATGTTGCAGTGCAGCAGGCACTACCTACAGCTCTTCACGATGTCTTGCTCTTTACACCCATGCATGATGATTCACTGGTCTTTTCTTTGTATGACGTTATTATTCCAGTCAACAAAAAATTGCCGGTCTGCACGTCGAAATGGTTGCTTGTCACGCGAACTTGGGGGGGGGGGGGGGGGGGGGGGGGTAATTTCTTGTTGTTTTAATTTTCCTGATTCTTGTACGGTCGACGGTACATACCTAAAAAAGAACGGTCACGATTGGGAGAATGCTTGCAAAGGGTTTTTTCAGTGAGGAAATTTTTGGTCGAATCAGTCGTTAGTTACTTTTTAAAGACCTTTTTTTTTTTTTTTAAATGATGAATGAGTAAGGCGAAGGTTCCTGGTCATTGTGAACGCTATCATAACTCGCTTAGCACATACGCAGAAAACGAGGCAAATAGTACAAAGAGAGAAAATCCACCCTCCACCCCCACATACTCCTTAACAAAATGAAGAGAGAGAGAGAGAGAGAGAGAGAGAGAGAGAGAGAGAGAGAGAGAGAGAGAGAGAGAGCGCTCAAAGCACATCGTTGGATTAATTCATAGATTAAGGCTGAATGCTTGGAACACCAAATATTCTTATGGTATTACTTGTGTCTGCACAGAAAGCATTTCTTTGCATCATCTTTTGTTTGAATGCCCAGTGTTGACCTTGCTTTATCAGGAGAAAGGTACCGCGATGAATAATTTTGATAACGTCAGTACTGTCCTATATGATTCATATGTTGTTGAGATTGCCAGAGCTAGGGCCTACTTCCCAGTCACCGGCTGCAAAATGTTTTGTCAAGATCAACAAGTTCTTGTTCCTCTAGGGTATTTCGGTTGTGTAGATATGCATATCTAAGATGGGAATTGAAAGTACTGAAATGGGCCAGAAGCTGTGTGTGTCTCTGTGTGTGTGTGTGTGTGTGTGTGTGTGTGTGTGTGTGTGTGTGTGTGTGTTGTTGTTCCAATTATGATAAATAATTTTTATGTCTAATATCATCTCGCGATAAAAAGACGCTAAATAAGACTACTGAGCTGAACTGAGAGAGAGAGAGAGAGAGAGAGAGAGAGAGAGAGAGAGAGAGAGAGAGAGAGAGAGAGAGGAGAGAAGAGAAGCTTGTCCATGTACCCGAGAGAATACTTGCACACACACACACACACAGCGACAACTGAACAAATTAAGCAAAATTAACCACAAGCTCAAATGTATTCAAGACTGATCACATGTAATCTTTTGACACGGTAGGTTGTTACTGGACACGGAGAAGAGAAGAAACAACCACGACTGCTAGCTTAACAAGGAAACACGCAAGCAATGTAAAAGAATACTCAGGAGAGTGGACCTCCACCAAGATCGAATAAAAAGATCTTGGATCTGCCCTCTGATCTGGAACTGAAGCTAAAAAAAAAAAAAAAAAAAAAAAAAAACGGAAGATCCAGTTAAAAGCCAAAAAAGATAAAAGAAAAAAGAAAAAAAGAATATATATATATATATATATAGACCACGGCGTGAGGGATGTGTGTTACTGTATCACGGGAGGGGGAAAACTCGATAGCTAGGATTTCGCTTTCTATTGTGCCTTATTTTGTCTCAGAACTGTTGCAAGTCAGTCCATTATTTTTCCCGCCAGCAAAAGTAACAGCCAGATTTACTTCCATGCATATGACGTGTCAGAAAGTGGATAAAGCAAACAAACAAACAAAACGTCAGCATTTATATCTCTAGAAAATTGTGGCATTTCATGAAAATACATTATTTCATCGACAGCTCAGGTAGGTCCTCAGAAGCAGGCCTTAGACATTTCGTGTGATGAGACAGGGATCAGACACTCCACACTTCGCAGAGGTAGTACAAGCGAATGACGTCATGGTATTCCTGTTCAGTGGAAGAATTTTGGCAATCATCTAGAGAGAACAAATCCCTCTTTGATCAGGATCTGCAGCACGAATTCACCCCGAAATGTCGTGGATTTCTCCTTGGGGCACATTCTATCATTTTACCAACCAGCTTTCGAATTGGTTTCGTATTTTCGTCTTATTGATGACAAGTTATTAAGCGTTCGAAAAGGTTATTTTCATGGCTAATTGTTAAGAGTAAAAATAGTTCTGATGACGTATCATCCAGCTGGAAAATAATTATTTTGGTTTCTAACTGCTGAGCGTAAAAATAATGTCATTGGTGACATGTTGTTTAGAGTAGAAATAATTATAATGATGACCAGTGGTTCCGTGTGAAAATAGTTACGTTGCTCGATGATGTTGTACAGTGCGCACTATAGGCCTAGTTACATTGACGATCAGCTATTCAGAGTAGAATGATTATATTGATGACATGTTCTTTCAGTGTGAAATTGTGACACTGACGACTAGTTGTGAACTGTAAAGTAGTATGCGTTGATGACTACTTCTTCAGTATAAAAGCTGTTATATTGATGACTGGTTTACAGTGTGAAAAGTAGAAAGAAGCAACAGGAAAACTGTATTTATTTCTTCCAGTTGTTTGTTCCAGTCCTGCCTGAAACTGGCCACCAGACAAGGCACGATAGTGCAGCATTTGTCACGTTTCTTTGGCAGCTCAGTATGTCTACATTCATTTTTCATGTTTTACCATTCGCCTGCAATCTTTAAAACTTCAGAAACGTATTCAAACTGGCTGTTATCTTTTATTTGTATTGCCCCTTTTATCCAAGTTACTCGCCTGTTCATCTGTTTTGGACCCCGAGCATGAGCGTAAATTTTTGGCAACTTTTTTTTTTTTTTTTTTAATTTTTTTTTTTTTTTATTGCTTTCCTCCATTTCGCTTCCACCACCCTTCATTGCCTCTTTGGTAGTCCATTGGATTGGGATGTGGTGTTGAGAATAGCACAAAATGATAGATGATACCATGGGGGGATTGCCACAACCGCAACAAACCGGAGCCACTGGAAGGTTCTCACCCACAGGCCATCAACAAATAGTTCCGTTCTAAAACACAGAACTCATTGGTTCTCGTTTGCCGTCACTGAAGAACTTAATGTTCATACTTTTTATTATTATCGTCCTTTTCATTCTACCCAATATCATTGTTCAGTGTAACATAGCTATATCGATGACCAGTTGCTAAGTGTAATAACATCCATATTGTTGCAAAGTTGTTCAGTGTAACAATGTATACATACTGATGACCAGTAGTTCAGTGTAACGATATCTATATTGATGACAATAGTTGTATAGATGTGCAACAATATCTATATTGATGACCAAGTTGTTGTATAGTGTAACAATATCTATATTGATGACTAGATGTTCGGTGTAACTATCTATATTGATGACACAGTTGCTCAGTGTAACAATATCTGTATTGATGACCAGTTGTTCAGCGTAACAATATCTGTATTGATGAACGGTTGTTTAATGTAATAATATCTATATTGATGATTAGTTGTTCAGTGTAATAATATTTATATTGATGATCAGTTGTGAAGATGATAAATATCTACATTGTTGAATAGTTGTTCAGTGTGACAAATCTATATTGATGAGCAGTGTTCAGTGTAACAAAATCTATATTGATGATCAGTTGTTCAGTATAACGATATCTATATTGATGATCAGTTGTTCAGTGTAACGATATCTATACTGATGATCAGTTGTTCAGTGTAACGATATCTATATTGATGATCAGATGTTCAGTGTAACGATATCTATATGGGCGATCAGTTGTTCAGTGTAACGATATCTATATTGATGATCAGTTGTTCAGTGCAACGATACCTATATTGTTGACCAATGTAACGATATCTATATCGATGACCAGATATTCAGTGTAACAATACCTATATTGATGACCAGATGTTCAGTGTAACAATATCTGTATTGATGACCAGTTATTCAGTGGAACAATTTCTATACTGTTGAATAGTTGTTCAGTGTAACAATATCTATATTGACGTGCAGTTGTTCAGTGTAACAATATCTATATTGATGATCAGTTGTTCAGTGCAACGATATGTATATTGTTGACAAGTGCAACGATATCTATATTGTTGACCAGACGTTCTGTGTGACGATATCAATACTGATGACTAATGGTTCAGTGTAACAGTACCTATATTGATGATCAGATGTTCTGTGTGGCAATATCTATGCTGATGACTAACTGTTCAGTGTAACAATATCTGTATTGATGATCATATGTTCTGTGTGGCAATATCTATGCTGCTGACTAATTGATCAGTGTAACAATATCTATACTGATGACCAGATGTTCTGTGTGACAATATTTACGATGATGACCAGCTGTTCGATGTAACAAAATCTATATTGATACCCAGATGTTCAACGTGACAATATGTTTGTTAATGACCGGCTTTTTTTTTTCTTTTTGTGTGTGTCTCTTTCTGACTTTTTTGTGGGCTCTGTAGTCGTGAAAGATGGGCTGGTACACCCATGGAAACGCTCCCGTGGAGGTTCTGTCGAGTCACATTCAGCGGCCATTACACAACGGCATCTGCCAGGGAGCAACCATGTTCCACGACGTGGTAATGGAATGCCCTGTGCGTGCCTGCACTCTATGTGAACACAGCGCAGACTACCAATGCAGGATTGCTCCCAGCTGGTTGGTTCAGCAGTTGAGGACAGTACTTCTCTGGGTCCCACGCGCATCTGCGGTTGAATCATCTTCTTTCTTCCCTCCCTTTCCTTCTTGATTCCCGTGTTTAACTGTTGTGAGTGAGCAATGGAAATCTATGTTGTTACAGGACTTAGGTAATAATAGTACTGCTCGGACAGTTCTCTATCTTTACGCGTGCAACAGTAAAGAGTGCTGTTTCCGATATAATTATTTAAGGAGTATGTTCTGATGTTCTGAGCGCTGAAAAAAAACAACAACAAAAAAAAAACCGGTGTGCTGGAGACATGGGGTTTGAAATCTAACGATTTTTGCTTAATGATACCTTGTCTTTCCGTATGCAAATGTCACATGTGGATACATTTCTTAAAAGCCCATTCTCGCCCACTTTGCGTGTGTCATATAGTATTAGTTGCTTGTTTTGTATTCCGAACATTTCACTTTCTGATCGTTTTTCTCTTCGTCCTAAAAAAAATGCATGAAGTACTATATCTCACTTTGTAAAATGTAGAATTAAAAGTACGTTAAAAAGTAAATGTGTGTGATCACCCTACTTCGTGTGTGTGCGTGCGCGCGCGCGCGCGCGCGCGCGCGTGTGTGTGTGTGTGTTTGGGTGAGCGTGCGTGCGTGCACTTGCGTGCGTGCACGCGTGCGTGCGTGTATGTGTGTGCGCGCGCGCGAGCGTGCGTGCGTCCATATGTGTGTGTGTGCACGTGCGCGCGTGTGTGTGCGTGTGTATTTGTGTCGCACAATGGGTGTTTGGGAATGTTAAGGATGTCAGTCAAAGGCATTGGGGGGAAGTTAAGAGTTCACTTGGATACACGGGCAGACGTTAACAACACAGTAGCCGACAGACGACTAACAATAATTTCTATGTTGCGTAATTGTCAGGTGGACATATCTCATTTAGCCCACTCACCAACAATTGCACTGTGAGATCACAACCAAGAACAGGCCAGCCATGCTGACGGGGGTGGGAGACAGAGAGAGAGAGAGAGAGAGAGAGAGAGAGAGAGAGAGAACTAGTAGACTGCGTTTTAACGTCCTCACAGTAGACGCTTTAAGGGACAAATTGTTCGCTGCAGCACGCGCAGTCGGTTGTCTGGCGAACTTTGTCAACTGGCAGGCTAGGCTGGAGTCAGTATCTGCAGTGGGGAGGAGGTATCCATGACCCAGGGTAGTCGGTTCCCCCTGGTAGAAACCTGGGTCAAGTTGTTTGTTCGCAGGTAGTCGATGTTTTCTTCTTTCGTGGTCAGTCGTGGTGATGATGGAGTCTTCCTTGTTGCCCTCCCTCAAAGGCCATTGCCAAGACTACCAGGTGGCCGGCCGTCTCTTCGTGCTGAGTGGCAACGGTGAGGCCGACTCTGGAAGCGTGTAGGACAGAAGTCGCCACACCGCTGCGCATAGATTGATGTACACTCTATGTCCATGAGGGTTCTTTAACATAAAACCACGCACACGTTATATAAACGAAGGATACCGACTTCCTGTCTCGCGAGGTGACACACCAGCGATCACCAAGGGAGAGGTGGCAGCTCTCCTTTGGGGAACACTGATGTGAGAGGTCAGTGCCAGGCGGCGCAGCAAACCTTCTAGCCGTATGGGTGACGGCGAGTCTAGCCTTTGTCGCCAAGGGGCGGCTCCTGAAGATGTGGGGTGATCGGCGATGGAGCGCTACCTGACTGCGAATACCATGGCCTGGGACACCATGCTTTTGAGGGTCGGGCATGGGGGCACCCTTCTCGGGGTTGGGCTAAATAATTACCCGCAGTGAGTGTCGCAGTTTACGTGAACCATAGCAGGAACTCGTGCAGCGCTCCAGCGACTTTCGTCCTGTTTCCTCTTTGAGGCGGCCTCACGCGGCACAGGACCAAGCATGAAGAAGGCCGCCTGGTGGCCCTGAAGACAGGCCTTTTGAGGGGGGGAAAGAGGCAAAGAAACCGACGCCCACCCGTCGGCCGACCAACACCACGAAGTGGACCGAACTTCACGTGGAACCAGAGCTGAGAGAGAGACAGACGACAGCCCGCGCACGGAGCCAGAGCACTATTGCCATCGACAATTGCCACGGACGTATGCAGACCTCAGTCTGCATGTATACCTTGGCCTTGATGGTCTCCGGCCATGGGACGTTAAACTCACTCACTGACGATGACTTCCTGTCTTTCCATTAGATGGGGGTGGGGGTGGCAAATCGATATCCTTCGTTTTTATAGCATGTGGGTGGTTTTATGTTGAATAACGTAAGCATGTCGTAGCATCACAAATCTGAGCATTTGTTACTTCTATAGCGAGAGAGACTAGAAAGAAACTCGTGGAGAGCGTGGCAGCAGAGAGTCCTCAGAAGAGAAGCCCCTTCAAGCAAGTGTTTCGGCCCTTAACTCCTGACACTCTAGGGGGTTGGGCCACACCGGTTCATGACTCCGGATGTCCCTCTGCTGCCCCTTTTTTTTTCCCATCTCGGGACGAGCCATGGCTGGGGTTCGAACCCATGCCCTTCTGGACATGCTCATTTTCCACTTAATGACTCGCGCACTAACCACTGAGCCACTGGGACACCTGATATTTGTAGGAAATTTAAGCCTTATGAAGTTCACTTTTGTTCCTCCTTGACCAGACAGATCCAGCTTGAGCACCTCTTTGCTGCTTCTGCCATTGCTTTCAGGGCTCTGTTTTACCCTTCCTGCAACTGAGAGCTGTTTCATGAGGCTGTATGCAGACGTTCCCACAAACCCCCTAGCTCCAATTTCTACTGTGAGGACTTTGACTGATAGCCTTCTCTCCTCAGGCTGTTTGCCAGATCAGCATACTTTTCATTCTTGTAGATTTGAGCTGCCTCCATTCTGTTCTCATATGGCACCGTGAGCTCGATCATGATCAGCTGCTTGGTTGACTGAGAGTGGACTACTATGTCTGGTCTCATGCCACTCTTGCTGATGATCTCAGCAAGAGAGACACATTCTGGAAATTATTAATGTCCAGTTTATCACTGATGAACGGCTGGTTGACCCGTTCTGACCTCTCAGGGAGGTATGGGTGTGGGTGGTGGAGTGAGTGGGTGGGTGGATTGGAGGGGGGGGGGGGGGGGGGGGGGGGGACACTCTGTTGTAGGGCCTGTCGTCCAGTCCATCGTGGGGCCGCCGATGGGTTGACACTCCTCAAAGCCTCGTGACACGCTTGGCGTTAAGCACTTGTTAACATTGATCATTACGGTCTCCCGCGTCCAAGTAATGGTGTTGAGTGTAGCGTGTGGGTGTGTGTGTGTGTGTGTGTGTGTGTGTGTGTGTGTGAAGGGAGTGAAACCTCTCACAAAAGGCCTTAAGCGTGCTTAGAGGAAAGGAATACCGTGAGTGGTAGAGAAATAGGTAATGGGTCGATTAGCAATACGCCCTTACCTAGCGCACACGATCGAACTGTGTCAAAGAGGACGAAGTGGTCAGGTGACAGATGGCACCTAAGGTAGTAAGGATCCTCCCGAGTTCGAACCTTCCCGATAGCAAAAGGGGGAAAGGATGTAACCACTAGGACCTTGGAGCATCGACTAGGCGCTAAATACTCAGTCAGCTGAGGTCGCTTTGTAAAACAGTCCTTGACGAGCAGGAGGAATCTTGGGCTCGTTCAGATGGCATTGCTGTGGGGCACTGTGTTGATGCTTTGTCAGGCTAGTTGAATGTGCGTGTGGACGTTGTTTTTCGTGGCCTTTCCTCTAGGATGATTACTGTATTAAGGTGGCTCCCAGAGTCAGAGGGAATTTTTTATGTCCATTTGGTGCCAAGTGGCTGTTTGCTAAGCAATTAGGTAGGGATGTGTGTAAATGTTGATATGTGGAAGAATAATATAGAGACAGGAGAAGAACACCACGAGAAAGAGACAGAGAAGAACGGAAGAGAGACAGGGAAGAGAAGAGTGAGCAGGACAGAGAAGGGTTGACAGAAAAATGGTCTGGGAGACAGAAGTGACAGCAAGGTCTTAGGGTAAAAGACAAGCTGAAAAAGAAAAGACTGAGGTTGAAGCCTGGAGGTGGGTGAAGAGAGACAGACTGAGTTTGAATGCAGAGGTGGGTGAAAGATACGAAGAAGAAGATTTCTTTTTTTTTTTTCTGTCCCAACTTTTGCGCCACCTCAGAGGCAGTGCACCCACGCCGCTCATTCCGACACCCCGTCCACAGCCACAGCCCGGCTGGTACCGCCGCAGCCCCGGCGCCGGCAATCCACAGGGAACAGTCAATGTCAAGTCGTCAAGAGGCAACCCACCGGAGGAGACACTGCACTGCTGCCGAGTCACTTCGGTGGTGTTCAGTGGCGCCTGTTCTGATCTAACATAAGCAGGACACCACCTACTAAAGCCCCTACTGACGACTTTAATTGCTTAGTCGCGGAGCCGGCGTGAGTGAGCTCTCCCTCCGGAGGGCGGCACCACGTCCGTCCAACGACCAGCCCCATGGACTCGCCGATACCGGTGACCCCGACGGAACCAAACCAAGGCTACAGACGTGGAGAGGACATCGAAATTGAGGTCACCATGAGAGCAGGGCATAAAGGGGACACAGAATTTGAGACATTTTTTTTTTTTTAATGCTGATCAATGACATTGAGGATGATTAAGATGATGCTACGGATTTCCATTTCGCTCTGAGACTACATGACAGGTCTGCACTCTACGCTTCCTTTCATAATATATCTCGGCGTCAACCAGGCCCGAGAGATACAGGCACCTGCAGTGTTGGTCAGGGAAAATTTGAGCAAACATTCTCAGAAACGCATCCAAGTTAGATGGATGAAACTCGACTGTGTGGTCCCAGTCTTCCCAACTGAGTCCGCAGCAAACTCAATTCTGGGTAGGAGCCGGTCGGGGCAGAAGAAAAACCCACATGACTCTGATGGGATTCGAACCCACGACCTCTCAGCCGGGAGTCCGCGACGCTAACCACTTCGCCACGACGGCTGGTAAGAAGATTTCTGCGTCGAGTTTCCAGAGACGACCACAAAGATCCAGTCTTTAAACCTGGAGCCAGTCAACCAAGGGCGTCATCATCACCCAGCGCCGAAGAAAACTTGAAGATACTTGTTCAAGAACAGTGGTGTGGTGTGAAAGCGTGGGTGTTGTGTGTGTGGAAACCTGGCCAGGTAAGAAGCCATTTTATTATGACCCGGGATTAGGAAGTATTGATCTTTTATGTTTTGCTAATTCCATTTTGTGTAATTGCATTTTTCATGTTTGATTACAAGTAGCATAGAAATTGTATTTCTTGTTCTCAGTCGTGTTAGGAGAACCGAATGCGTAACATCCTATTCCCAGAGAGAGGTAAATGTTTGCTGGGTGCATGGGCGTGCATATGCGTGTATGAGTGCAAAGATAACCTTGGTGTGTTAAGCCTGACTACTAATACATCATCAACTTAGTGCACTTAAGCAATACCATCACGATTTCCCGCATCCTGGGCAGTGTGTGTGTGTGTGTGTGTGTGTGTGGTGTGTGTGTGTGTGTGTGTGTGTGTGTGTGTGTGTGAGAGAGAGAGAGAGAGAGAGAGAGAGAGAGAGAGAGAGAGAGAGAGAGAGAGAGAGAGTGCGTGCGTACTTGCGCGCATGTGTGTGTGTGTGTGTGTGTGTGTGTGTGTGTGTGTGTGTGTGTGTGTGTGTGAGTGAGCGTGTGTGTGTGTGTGTGTGTGTGTGTGTGTGTGTGTGTGTGTGTGTGTGTGTGTGTGATCATAGTCCTTGCTAATATCACTTTCTGAGGGTCACTAATTTGGTAGAAAAAAAAATTCTCGAGAAAGATTCTTTCTTACAGAGCAAAAGACTTCCTTGAAATGAAAAAGTAGGCTATCAGGGGCAGCAGTAGTCGTGTAATGCAAATGTTATCTGTCAAAGTGACAGCTGCGCGCAGAAATATCCTACGTGTCGGTGATAACTGAGAAGACGGATTCTCAGAAATAAAAACTGTGATAAACATGCGCAAAATAAAGTGAAAAAAAGCACTCTGTTAGTAGTTACGCAATTGTCTAAAACGATAACTCTCTTGATTATCTGTCCTTCTTCCCAAGAATCGTCTGCTCTGACCTGCTCATATTACTTGAAACTCTCTCTCTCTCTCTCTCTCTCTCTCTCTCTCTCTCTCTCTCTCTCACACACACACACACACACACACACACACACACACACACACACACACCACACACACACACACTTTTTTTCCCCATATACTTGAGTCCCTCGCATACAGGCCTGTTCGCATACGCTAAATCGTTACAAAACACAGCTTTACCACAATGTTGTGAGGTTGTCTTTGATACTGTTTTGTGATGTGTATACCGCTCTAGTTTTACGCGTCCCGCTCGTTGTCTGTACACGCCTCCAGATGTAAAATGAAATAACCAGGAGACTAGGAAGAGTAACATTAAGAGATATTAAAGACTGAGCCTGGTAACTCCCCATTTGTTTTGGGCATATCATAAGTTTAAGCCGCATTGGCTACCAGAACTGTATCATGTTGACTCGCAGACGTTGCTGTGGTCGCCTGGATGAGTTATTAACACACACTCAGCCGAAATATGAATTGTTACGACACACCAAAGCAGAATAATCAACTTGATGATTGTGGAGACACTACGGAAAAGAAAGAAAAGGAAACACACACACACACACACACACACACACACACACACACCCACACACACACACACGCACGCACGCACGCACGCACACACACACACACACACCAAGATGCAAAGCATATAAACGTACTCTCCCAGTTTATCTTGAATATGCTTGAGATATTCCATAAAGAGTGAAAACCGTTTCGGGCTGTTATAGCCGTTAGTAACAGCTCTTCTGGTAAATATCAGCCATCATTTGGGACCCATAATGAACATACCTATACATTTTCAGAAAGATCGGCCAAGTACTTTCTGATATTTTCCATAAAGGACAAAAACCCTTATGGGCCGTTATAGCCGTTAGTGACGTCGGGCATTATCCGTGACCCATATTGAACATACCTACAAATTTTCAGAAATATCGGCCAAGCACTTTCTGAGATATTCCATAAAGAAGAAAAACCGTTATGGGCTGTTTATAGCCATTTGTAACGGTTATGACGGTAAAATAAGACATCGGGCATCATCCGTGACCCGTAATGAACGTACCTACAAATTTTCAGAAAGATCGGCCAAGTATTTTCTGAGATATTCCATAAAGAAAGAAAAACCGTTGTGGGCCGTTATAGCCATTGGTAACGGCTATAACGATTAAATAAAACATTGGACATCATCCGTCACCCATTATGAACATTCCCACAAATTTTCAGAAAGATCGGCCAAGTACTTTCTGAGATATTTCATAAAGAAGAAAAACCGTTATGGGCCGTTATAGCCGTTAATAACGGCTATTACGGTAAATCAAAACTTCGGGCATCATCCTTGTCCCGTTATAAAACACACCTACAAATTTTCAGGAAGATGGGCCGAGTGCTTTCTGAGATATTCCATAAAGAAAGAAAAACCGTTATGGGGCCGTTATAGCCGTTAGCAAACCGCTATAACGGTAAAAAATAAACAACGGTCGTCATTCATGACCCATAATGAAGATACCCACAATTTTCAGGAAGATCGGCCAAGAACTTTTCTGAGATATTCCATGAAGAAGGAAAACCGTTATGGGCCGTTACAGCTGTTAGTGACGGCTATAACGGTAAAATAAAACATCATGCATCATCCGTGATCCATAGTGAACATACCTACAAATTTTCAAAAAGATCGGCCCAGTAATTTTGTTTGGAGCGAGTGGAACACATTTTGACCACGGACGGACAGACAGACAGACACACAGACAGACACACAGACAGCATTTCTTCGTTCCCATTGCAAAGTACTCCCTGTTCTATAAGAACTGGGAACACAAAAAGGAGGTAGTTGGCTTTGTTCACACGATATGTCAGGTGGTGGATGAGTCTATAAAAGCAAGTATGGCGCGTTGTTTGGACGTCCTAAACAAAGGAATGTGTCAAAAAACAAAGGAGGTTGAATAGACATAGTCGCCACAACAACCCGGTCTTTTCACACACACACACACACACCACACACACACACTGTGCTTCGCTCAAGATCTGTCAGCGAAGGAATGAGCACGAAGCATGTAGCGTAAGGTACAAAATAGGTGAAGGACGCACACTTTCATGCGCACAAATCCCCCGACGGCACAAAGGTCACTCGAATTCACAACTGCGGAAGACGAGATCTGCAGGTACAGTTTAGCAGTTCACCACGGTGTACCGCGAGATGTTGTTTTGTCTGTCTTGGAAAGTTGCGACATTTGGGAAGATATCAATTTTCGTTGAGAGGAAAGAAACCTCCACTCCTACCGTCTGTTCGACATGGAAAACGAACGCGGGGTTGTAAACTGACGTGAAATTGAGACGAGTGTGTTCGGCAAGGCAGTTCTTTTCTTTTCTTTTTTTTTTTTTTTTTTTCTTTTTAAATTCCTTTTCACTTCCTTGCTTGAAGAGATTTTCAAATAACTCTCATGTCATCAGACGCTGTGCAGGTTCTCAATCTGGTTGACAGTCGACAATACGCTTCCACAATATCATCATCATCATCATCATCATCATCATCATCTCTCTCTCTCTCATTGAAAGATTGATTTGGACATGTATTTGAAAAGATCAGTTGCCAAATTAGAGTTGGTGTTTCTGAAGTGAGGACTCATTACTTAAGATACAGACAACCCAGACATGTTGACCTGGCATGCCCATTGTGTATGCAAGGTGAGGAAGGTGAAATACATCTTTTGTTCCTTTGTCCAGCTTTAGAAGATACTCGCCAAAAATTCAACCCTCACAAATATTATAGGCGCTCGTGTATTTTTCGTTTACAGTTACTAACTAGTTCTAACAGTTATACGGTTATTAGCAAATTAAGCATGTTTTTGTTTAAGGCGTCTGAGATCAGAGAAATAGTGACGCGTCTTTTGTTGTAGTTGTTCTTTTTTCTTTCGTGATAAATGACATGTTTCTTCTAACTTTTTTAATGTGAACAATTGTGTTTATCTTCCCCTTCAAATAGGCCATTGGCCTTACCGAATAACAATCTGAAGTCGGAAGTCTCTTCCCTCTCTCTCTCTCTCTCTCTCTCTCTCAGCGTCTTATTATTTTACCTCAACCTCTCTTTCACTGTCGCCTCCCAACTTCGCTCTATCTTTCCGTCTTTTCTCTAGTTAGATGAGAGAAGAGGAAAGAAGAGGAGAGAAGGCAAAACATAACTAATGCATGTAGTTTCAAAACGGAGTAACTGAAGGCGGAAAAATGAAGCAAAATTTAGAATGAGAGGGAATCAGTTTCCGCCAAGGACACAGACAAACACAGTACGCGGTTTACTGACCCCCCTCTCATTCTAAATAATGCATGTAGGCTTTTAGTTTCACCCCTACGCTGAGAGGGGAGAGCGCTTGTCACCAACGGATTGGAAACTGATCTGTGGTTTTCTGGGGGGCGGGGGGGGGGGGGGGGGGGGGGGGGGGGGGGGGGGGGGGGGGGGGAAGGGGGGGGAGGGGGCATGAGAATTACCTTTCTTTGTCGGCGCCTGTCTCTTGAATCTCCGTGAGCGTTCAGTCGCTCCAAGTAATCTTCATAAACTGAACTCTTTCATCTTAACGCTTGTTTCAAAAACTTAACATCTAATGAAAAACAAGGAGATTGTTGGAACAAATGTGTAAAAAATGCGTTGCAAACAGACGACATGGAAATCGACGACGTCGATATACATCACTTGTTCATTCATAAGCTTAGATCATCACACGCGCACAAGTGTGCGCACATACACGTGCAGGCGCACGACGCGCGCGCACGCACACGAGCATACTATGTAATTCTATCGGTACTGTCATCTTTATTCATGGGTTCAGTTGCTGATTTTTGCTAAAAGCGGGGAAAATTATAACAGAAGGAGTGTCAGCACTTGAAACGCTAGTACATTAAAAAAAAAAAACAAAAGCACACACTTGAAACAGTAGTACTTTGTACTATACACAAAAACATTAATTCAATTCATGAAATGTCCGTCCACCAGCAAAAAATACACACAGATTATGTATGGGGAGCAAGAATAAATGAGGGAGGGGTAAGGTGGAAGGAGGGAAGAAGAAGGATAGGAAAAAAAAAAAAAAACAAAACATAATGATATGTCTTGTCTCACCATCATGTCAATTGTCAGGGGAGGGACACAAAAAAAGGAGTTAAAAAAAAAGAAGATGAAGAAAGAGATCGCGAGGTGAAAAAACTCATGTTTATTGTTTCGTTTCTTGGCTTTTTCATGTCCTCCTTGTAGGACTTTTTGCGACATAATAATGTAAACCATCTCTCTCTCTCTCTCTCTCTCTCTCCTCTCTCTCTCTCTCTCTCTCTCTCTCTCTCTTCATCTTTATTTCCTTTTCTTCCTTTTTCTTCCTGTTTCTCCCTCAAGAATGGCGGGGGGGAATGTTTAGGGACGCTTGGACAGACAAGTAAGAGGGAGAGAGGACGGCATTTTTTTTTAAAACATTTTTTTTTTTTTTTTTTTTTTTTTCAAATGTGTACGCATCTAAGTTAAACTGCCTATACATTAAAGGAAATCTTATATGACGCAGTGAACAGTAAAAACAGCAATTAACGAAGAAGTGGCAAAACTGCTCGGTGTTGTCATTTCTGCTGAGCGATTTGGTGTCATAGCAGCAGTCGTTTGGATTTATGTGTATGTCATTATTTCATCATAGGAGCAAGACTTACCCTTCTTGTTCGTTTAAGTACTCATACATATAAGAAAACATAGTTTTGTATCACTGACCCACAGTCAAAATGAATCTAAAATTTTTGACAACGTTAAGAAAAAAACAACAAGCCAAATCAAACCAAACCAAACCGAACAAAAAAAAAAAAAAAAAAAAAAAAAAAAGAACAAACAAACAAAACAAAACAAACCAAAACCAACGAACGAAACCAGATGAATAACTTACGGATAGGAATGTGTTTTTAGTAGTGCCAATTGTCGATCCGACAATTCTTAAACTATAAGGGGATTCAGTTCATCCCTCACCGGAATGGAACTCCCGTAGCTTGGCTCGAACGAAAATTGATGGACTATGGCGAAACTTCAACCGGGACTGATTTACATGTTGTTTCCTGTTATTCGGCTTATTGAGTATTTTCACTTTCCGTTGTTCGACTGTCGCTGAGTAAGAAGCTATCTACATGAAGATGACGGACGCTTTCTTTTTTAGTAGTGCCGTGTATTTCCCTTTTGGAACTTTTGTACTGGTAATTTTCTGTTTTCTGTCGGCCTCTTTGACTCTGTTTTCCTTATTTACCTACTTTTGTTTTGTTTCTGCTTTCTTTCCTTTTTTTTTTTTTGTTATTTGTATCCGTTTGTGGTCCATTTTGCTGTCTTTTTTTTTTTTTTTTTTAAAATTAATTGCATTTTTTTTGTCTTCCTACAATCCTCTAACAGGCACCGGTTCTGTTTGTGTAATCTGGCAAACTTTGGTATCGGTGACTGTGCACACTGTCCAGGGTCGGCATATTACACGGTACTTCATGCAGTTAAAACATGCTTATCATATGTTTTTTTTCTTCTCTTTCTTCTAAAAAAGACTTTTTCTGGGGCGGGGGGGGGGGGTGGGGGGCGGGTGGGGGGGGGGGGGGGTGGGGGGGAGGGGGGGGGGGGGGGGGGGGGGGGGGGGGAGGGAGCGGGGGGGTGGTGGGTGGGGTGGGGGGACAGGGGTGGGTCTGGGTGTGAATGTGTGTGTGTGTGTTGTGTGTGTGTGGGTTGTGTGGTTTAAATGTGTGTGGATTTAAACAATATAAGCCATAACAATCATCAGTAAACAATGTCAGTCTATAGCAATTATTTCTCTCTCTCTCTCTCTC
>JADBJO010028021.1:0-2500 GCA_016801955.1 Conus betulinus
TGGTATCGGTGTGTGTGTGTGTGTGTGTGTGTGTGTGTGTGTGTGTGTGTGTGTGTGTGTGTGTGTGTGTGTGTGTGTGTGTGTGTGTGTGTGTGTGTGTGTGCGCGCGCGCGCGCGCGCGCACACACACACTTGTCTGCGCGTGGTCTGTCGCGTGTTTGTGTGTATGTATGTGTGTCTGTGTGTTCATATTCGTCCGATTACGTATATGTTTTCATACGTTATCGCATATATGTATTTATTTTGTCTTTTGTTTTATGTCACAAGTCCTGAAGATGAGCCAAACGTTGAAGATTTTTGTTTTCTGTGTTGTTGAATTGTTCTTGTGTTTTAGTTTGGTCAAGAGGAAAGAACTTGGTATCGATGTGTGTGTGTGTGTGTGTGTGTGTGTGTGTCTCATTTTACTTATAAATGTAAAAACGTCTCCCTGTTCATTTTCCTTTAAGATTTTTATGTCATCGAGATGGTATTTGTATCGTTGTCGTTTTTCTCTTTAATTTATTACGTTTTTTTTTTTTATTTTTTTAAATGTCGGTACAACAATGTTAATCTGACAGTAAATGGTTCCAGTCAGTCAGTGTGTGTGTGTGTGGTGTGCGTACGTTTTTGTTTTGTGTAGGATGACGCAGCCTGTCAAGTGCGAAACTCTTGAGCAACAGAACTGTTCCAGCCCACTGAGGAAAAGGGAGGTGGTCCTGAAAAGGACCTGAAATTGAAAATGGAAGCCGGTGTGGAGCAAGGAAGACAGGCTGCTTAAGCCTTGCCACCTGGGGCCTTGGTCTGCGACTTCTTGGGCAGGAGAGCACCGCCTGGATGTTGGGCAGCACACCACCCTGTGCGATGGTGACGCCTGACAGGAGTTTGTTCAGCTCCTCGTCGTTACGGATGGCCAACTGCAGGTGACGGGGGGATGATCCTGGTCTTTTTTGTTGTCGCGTGCAGCGTTTCCTGCCAGCTCCAGCACTTCGGCGGCCAGATACTCGAGCACAGCGGCCAGGTAGACGGGAGCTCCGGCACCTACACGCTCGGCATAGTTGCCCTTGCGCAGGAGACGATGGATACGACCCACGGGGAACTGAAGTCCGGCTCGGGAAGAACGGGACTTGCTCTTTCCCTTGACTTTTCCTCCTTTGCCGCGACCAGACATGATGACGATGACGACGGGTACAGAACGTGCTCTACGTAGCAAAGTGTGTTGGGCGCTTTCAGCAAGCGAGTGTGGGCCGGTTACGGACGCGCATGTGAATAGAGCCTCGCTGACGGCCCTGCCTTGTGCGACAGGAAAACCAACGGCGTTCACGCCGTGAGGCGCGCAGCCGCCGAGCGAACTCAGCCACTATAAATTCCCAGCCCGGGGTCGGCGGCGGCATTTCTCGACAGAGCAAACGACTGTAGTCAAAGCATGCCACCGAAAGTGAGCTCGAAAGGCGCCAAGAAGGCCGGCAAGGCCAAGGCCGTTCGCACCGGGGACAAGAAGCGCAAGAGGAAAAGGAAGGAAAGCTATGCCATCTACATCTACAAGGTGCTGAAGCAGGTGCACCCAGACACTGGTATCAGCAGCAAAGCCATGTCTATCATGAACAGCTTCGTCAACGACATCTTTGAGAGAATCGCTGCCGAAGCTTCCAGACTGGCCCACTACAACAAGCGCTCTACCATCACCAGCCGCGAGATTCAAACGGCTGTGCGCTTGCTGCTGCCAGGTGAGCTGGCCAAGCACGCCGTCAGTGAGGGCACCAAGGCGGTGACCAAGTACACCAGCAGCAAGTAAACCTGCGCGCGTCTGCTTGTCTCCCAAATCGACCCCCAAACTAACTAGGCCCTTTTCAGGGCCACCCATTTTCCTGAGCGGGATGGTTTGTGTCTCGTTGCTCAAAGAGTCGTCGTTGGCCCCCTCTTCCCCTTTCGTTTGGTGTCTCGTTGATAATAACGATAGCCTAGGATGATGTGACGGGAAGAAGATGAACCCACAATCCACCAAGAAAAAGCAAAGAGAGAGATAAGGAGAGACAAAAAAAAAAAAAAGCCCAGCAAACAAGACAGTGGAGCAGTCGTGCCCTACGACAGATCTATATTTTGCATTGTCACAAGGCATGTCATGTCATGCCATGTCATGTTAGGTATTTGGTCTGAAGATCAGCGTTCATTTTGCACACAGTTTGACATGTTATTTTCATGTTGATGTTGTTTCTTCGGGTTTTCTATTGGAGGTGGTGGTGTGATGTTGGTGTTGTTGTTTGTTGTTGTTGTTGTTTTTGCAGCAGTCTGTGTTGGCCAAAGTGGTTTGAAAATGTGGTGGCAGAAAGAAAGAAAGACACAGCGTCTAGGCTGCTAGATGGGGGAGGGTGGGAGAGTGCGTGCAGAAGCTACGTTGTTGAGTTGAACACAGACAGACTGACTGATGTGGTGATGGCATGAAAAAATAAATAGGTAAATAAATGAATAAAAAAAAAAAAAAAAAACAAACAAACAAACAACAACAACAAGAAAAATATATATA
>JADBJO010028021.1:7500-10000 GCA_016801955.1 Conus betulinus
ATAAGCTGCCAGATGAGGGAAGGTCCGAGACTGCATGCAGAAACTACGTTGTTCAGTTGAACACACAGACAGACTACTAATGTGGTGATGGTATGCATGACGCGGGAAACAGAACAATAATCTCGATGCGAGCCTTGATCCAGCGGCAGGCTGGACGGCAGATGTAGATAAGCAGACAGGCTAGCTTCAGAACAGAGCACAGCAGATCGACCGGCGGTTGGGGTGGGCTATCTTTTTATTTTTTTTTTTTTAAACAAATAAAAACCTACAACTCTGCACAATCCCAAGAGACGGAGAGACAGACAGAGAGAGCCGGCGAAAGAGCGGTCGAAACGAGCGCGATCGGAAGAAAAGGGAAATAACTGACACAAGACACTGAACACATGGCTGAAAGGTGTTGGTACACACGAGACCGACACCAGGCTACACAGACAGGCTAAACAGTATCAACACTGGCCAGACACGGGATGAAAACGTATCGACACGGGACAGGGTAAACTGATTTCAAACAACATCAACAACAACTACAACAAAAACAACAAACTGATCTGGGAGCTGTTCATAGTTTCCTGATGTTGACATTGTGGTATACACATCTGCGCGAGCGCACGCGCGCGTACGCGCGCACGTACATACATACGTACGTACGTACGCACACACGCACGCGCGCGCGCGCGGGCACACACACACACACACACACACACACACACACACACACACACACACACACACACACACACACACACATTGGTGGGCTTGTGAAAAGTGGTACACAGACACAGCAGGGTAAACCGACTTGTTGGCACTGACAGTAGACACTGAACACATTGGCTGAACGGTCTGGGTACACACGAGACTGACACCAGGCTACACATTAGTCTTCAACATGGGACAGACTCAGGTTGAACAGTATCAACACAGGACAGACACGGGATGAAAAGGTGTCGACACGGGACAGGGTAAACTGATTTAAAACAACAACAGCAACAACAACAAACTGAAGTGGGAGCTCTTCACAGTTTCGTGATGTTAACAGATGTTGGTGTGCACACACACGCACACGAACGTGTGCGCGTGCGTTAGCACGCACGCACGCACACACACACACACACACACACACACACACACACACACACACACACACACACACACACACACACACACACACACACACACACACACACACACACACACACAAACTCATACTCGAGCACTCGTACACACATGCATTCACTCTCATAAACACACGCATACACGCACACATACGCGCACGCACATACACATCCACGCCCATTCAGGATACACTTCGGTGCTCGCACCCCGATCCGTCGGAGTGCAACAGCAGTGGCCCAGAAATCCACCAGTCGGACATCGACACAAGTCTGGAGCAAGCTATAGACAAAAAAAGTATTTCGAAGGATGTGTTCCATCAAAACGGATGATGTAAGTGTGCTGCTGTGTGAATCAAACGACGTCGTTCAAGAATATTCACACACACACACACACACACACACACACACACACACACACACACACACACACACACACACACACACACACACACACACACACACACACACACACACACACACACACATTGGTGGGCTTGTGAACAGTGGTAAACAGACACAGCAGTGTTAACCGACTTGTTGGCACTGCCACAAAACACTAAATACATGGGCTGAAAAGTTTTGATACACACGAGAACGACACCAGGCTACACAGTTGTCTTCGACATGGGACAACCTCAGAGGATGAAAATTATCAACACAGGACAGACACGGGATGAAAAGGTGTCGACACGGAACAGGGTAAACTGATTTAAAAGCAACACAACAACAACAACAACAACAACAAACTGATCTGGAAGCATACACGCATACGCACATGCGGGCGCTCGCGTGCCCGCGCGCCCGCGCGCGCGCGAACCCGGCGCGCGCGTACACACACACACACACACACACACACACACACACACACACACACACACACACACACACACACACACACACACACACACACATACATTGGTGGGGCAACAACTGCGAGATAACGCACGCATGCGAGGAAACACAAAAATCCGTGATCGTGATCGTCTCCCTTCTCTCTCTCTCTCTCTCTCTCTCTCTCTCTCTCTCTCTCTCTCTCTCTCTCTCTCTCTCTCTCTCTCTCTCTCTCTCTCTCTTAGATCAATGTTAGTATGTAGGGTAGGTATAATATCATCCACCCTAACCCCCACCCCACCACTCCATCTGTCAAGAAAAAAAAAAAAAAAAAAAGCAAAGCAATTAAGAAAGTGGAGCAGTCGTATCGTGTGACACTGTACAACAGATCTATAAGTAGCATTGTCACACAGGACATGTCATGTCATGTCATTCATGTCACGTATTTAGTATGAGAATCAGCGTTCATTTGCACACAGTTTGACATGTTATTTTTGTGTTAATGTTGTTTGCTAACCCCCACCCCACCACCCCCTCTATCTCGGCCCTCCCTGAAC
>JADBJO010028021.1:12500-15000 GCA_016801955.1 Conus betulinus
GCCGAAGCTTCCAGACTGGCCCACTACAACAAGCGCTCTACCATCACCAGCCGCGAGATTCAAACGGCTGTGCGCTGCTGCTTGCTGCTGCCAGGTGAGCTGGCCAAGCACGCCGTCAGTGAGGGCACCAAGGCGGTGACCAAGTACACCAGCAGCAAGTAAAACCTGCGCGCGTCTGCTTGTCTCCCAAATCGACCCCCAAACTAACTAGGCCCTTTTCAGGGCCACCCATTTTCCTGAGCGGGATGGTTTGTGTCTCGTTGCTCAAAGAGTCGTCGTTGGCCCCCTCTTCCCCTTTCGTTTGGTGTCGTTGATAATAACGATAGCCTAGGATGATGTGACGGGAAGAAGATGAACCCACAATCCACCAAAAAAGCAAAAGAGAGATAAGGAGAGACAAAAAAAAAAAAAAAAAGCCCAGCAAACAAGACAGTGGAGCAGTCGTGCCCTACGACAGATCTATATTTTGCATTGTCACAAGGCATGTCATGTCATGCCATGTCATGTTAGGTATTTGGTCTGAAGATCAGCGTTCATTTGCACACAGTTTGACATGTTATTTTCATGTTGATGTTGTTTCTTCGGGTTTTTTCTATTGGAGTTGGTGGTGGTGGTGATGGTGGTGTTGTTGTTGTTGTTGTTGTTGTTGTTTTGCAGCAGTCTGTGTTGGCCAAAAGTGGTTGAAAAAATGTGGTGGCAGAAAGAAAGAAAGACACAGCGTCTAGGCTGCTAGATGGGGGAGGGTGGGAGAGTGCGTGCAGAAGCTACGTTGTTGAGTTGAACACAGACAGACAGACTGACTGATGTGGTGATGGCATGAAAAAATAAATAGGTAAAAATAAATTAAAAAAAACAAAACAAAACAAAAAACAACAAACAACAACAAAAAAAATATATAGAAATCAGTCACTATAGGACTTTCTCCCCTTTTGGTAGTAGAAATTGTGGATGTCAGAGAAAAGAAATAACACACACACACACACCCCCCAAAAAAAAAAAAAAAAAAAAAAAAAAAAACAACAAAAAAAAAATGCAGATCAGGGAAACGAACCCTGGTCTCCCGTTTGACAGGTGGACACGCTAACAACTAGACTACCGAACAAGTATCAGAGGCCACCTTCCACTTAAGCTTATAAAGAAAGACACAGCGTGTAGGCTGCTAGATCGTGAAGGGTGGGGGAGTGCTTGCAGAAACTACGTGGTTGAGTTGAACACACGGGCAGACAGACTGATGTGGTGATGGTGTGACTGGCGCAGGGAGCAGAATAATAAGCTGGAGGCGAGCCTTGATTCAGCGGCAGGCAGGCAGGCCGGCAGGCAGGTGTAGATCAGGGAACAGGCTAGATTCAGAGCAGAACAGATGGACCGGTGGTGGGGGGGGTGGGCTGAGGATTGGACACAAGATTGGCGGCGGCGTCGTCAGCAGCAGCAGCAGCAGCAGCAGCAGCAGCCGCCGAGGAGGGAGGGAGGGAGGGAGGGAGGGGGGAGGGGGGTGGGAGTGAACGCGCGTGAATCCGAGTGGCAGAGTGGCATATGGTAGATATATATTGAGGGTCGGAAAAGAATCCTTTATATAAGAGACTGCGGCCCCCTGATCGACTGGTGTTATTATCCAATCGTTCGAAAGTCTGGCACCATCGTAGAAAATGATTGGTCGTAGATCAACAACCTCACCTAATGCCAAGGACAACGTCAATGTCAAGGCTGAGTATTTGTTCCGATTTGGGGGAGGGGAAAAAACACACACACACACACACACACACACACACACACACACACACACACACACACACACACAGAGAGAGAGAGAAAAGAGTACCGACACATTCCTTCGCAAAACTGCTGCTGCTGTTTGTTAGTTCCTTCCTTCCTTCCTTCCTTCACATGATTATTTTCCCTCCACCCTCTCACTCCCATCCTCTCTCTTGCTTGCTTCCAATGGGGCTGGGGGAGAGAGAGAGAGAGAGAGAGAGGGTAAGGGGGTGCGGTGGAGGGCTGGCTGGGCTGCTTGTTTTCCGGGCGAGACGCGGGCGGCCTGCGTGTGTGTTTGATTGGTCGAAGAAAAGGCGCTCCCTGAACGTTGATTGGTAGAAAAGTCGAGTGCCGCGCGCGCACACACGTACACGGCGCACGGACTACTAGTAGGCCTATAAGTAGGCTGCTGAGGGGCGGGGCGGAGGGGTTTATTTGTTTGTCTCTCTGAGCTTGATCGTTGAAGAAGACAGCCAAGTGACTGACTGACCATGGCTCGTACCAAACAGACTGCACGTAAGTCCACTGGAGGGAAGGCTCCGCGCAAGCAGCTGGCCACCAAGGCTGCCAGAAAGAGTGCTCCTGCTACCGGAGGTGTGAAGAAGCCCCACAGATACAGGCCCGGCACAGTGGCTCTCCGTGAGATCCGCCGTTACCAGAAGAGCACGGAACTGCTGATCCGTAAACTGCCCTTCCAGCGTCTGGTCCGTGAGATCGCCAGGACTTCAAAACCGACCTGCGTTTCCAG
>JADBJO010028022.1:0-20609 GCA_016801955.1 Conus betulinus
AAATCAGAAATTAATAGGCAACAATGTTTCCAGCCCCCGACATCATGATCAATAAAAGTAACCGTCCAAAAGATGACGATTCGACTGAGTAGAGGGGTGATTACATCGGAACCTATAGAGGACTACCTACGGAAAGAAGGTGCATCTTGTCGGTTGCTTAAACTGGAAAAAATTACAAGTTTCTCGTCTCAGTTCGTTGCGTAAAAAGTCGCACATGGACATTACCAGTTGCTTTTACCCAGTCCCAAATGTAAAATTATACGATCCTCTCAAAGAGGGGTGTTGGGAGACCCCAGTCCCTGGCGTCTTGATGGTGAATGTAAGTTTCCCGAGTCGTCCCCCTCGGAGCATCCGTGCCACCTATATCGCAACAAACGGGAGACCACCCCAGTAACCACCTGCAAGCCCCCCCCCCCCCGCTCCTCCCCACCCAAAGAACATGCGTAATTTGAACGTAGCATCCCCCTGACGGTCCATACGCAAAAAACCACCAACGCCCCCCCCTCCACCTCCGCCCGGTAGGATTTTGCTTAGGCTCGCTCCTCTCAACCATCCCGGGCGGTTTCTGCGCCTGGCATAGCGATGGACCCAAAAAAGTTGTTCCTTTGGCACACCCCGAACAATCGCGCGCCGCCCACCCACCCCATGACCATAATACGTGAAGAGCTGTCATCATTAGTAATCGTTTTGAAAATGTACTAAATATAGTATTACTATGACAGACACGTTACGTGTTGGCCTGGTGAAATGATTCATCGAGTTTGCCGTGATTGCGGGATAACTAGGTGGTTTGGAACCATATTACAGGTAAATAGCTTAAGGAAGGCTGGGAACTGCTCAGACTTTTAGTCAATCGGAGCGTATGTGTCTTTATACAGACATCCGGACAACGTTTGTAAACAGATTCTATCTGCGTCATCTCGATTTCTGACAGATTTGTTTACGTCCTAAGTGCTGTCATTACGATTCCACCCTCAAACTTTAATGTAGCAAGAATTTATTAGATCGGTCACTTGCGTCTAGTCTCACTGTGAACTTGATTGTATACATAAAGTAGTCAATTTGTTGTCATGACTCTTTATATCTTATTCAGTTGTTAATGCTAAGGTCTTTGCCACAGCTGTGCCCACTATGCTACGAAAGGAGACGTGATTCATAGAAAGGTACACTGCGTCTTTTATGGGAAGGCAGACCTTTCTTCAGTATTTGTGACATTTATCACGCAAGTCTTGAGAATATAAAAGTTACTCTGTGCTGGTGAACAGTGTTTCCTTTCATATGAAAGAACAGAGAAGAAGCAGACACAGAGAAACTCTATTAACTCTACCACTGTCTATTTAGTAGCTTCATTACTTTAGTCTCGTTTGACCTGACCCTTCCCTGTGACTGCCCTCATTTCATTCCTCAATGGATATTAATACGTTATTTCTTCTTCATCATACAAGGGCCACCAGAGCCACGACGGATCAATTCCATACTTTTGCGAAGGAAAAAGAAAGAACACTAGAGCAGTATCTGCCCTTGTTGGAATGTCCCCCACACGCGCCCATGCCTTCCCCCCCCTTCCCCCCACATTACCCCCGTCCGGTACACAATCTATTCTGGCAACCCCTCCTTCACTCCAACTCGTCCCCCCACACCCCCCTCTCTCTATCTGAGTCCTCTCTCTATCTCTCTCTCTTCTCTCTCTCTCTCTCTCCACCACCAGACCGCCAGTTGGTCGATAGCCGTTCTCTACCGTAGGTCAAGTTGGAATGTTCAATCGAAATATACTCAGGACATTTCAATATTTTTTTTCTAATGGGCCACGTTGAAAAAAAAAATTGCCAAGAAAGATAGAAGTCAAAAAATGGTTGCATCGGATGTACAAAACCCGCTGTGTTAATATCCATTATTAAGACCTGTCGCGGCATGATACTGTTATGTAGTGGGAAGCGAAACAGTATATAGTTTTAGCACGGTTAGATTCTGACCATGAAGTAATAAAACTAGGTTTGAAAAGATCTTGAAAAGCATTCGAAGCAAGACGGAATATGTTGCTAAAGTGAGACCCGTGGAAAATAGGATCATGGTAAAACACACATTTATTCCCTTTGTGTGAACCAAACCGAGGTCAGAGATTGATGGGAGATCCCTCAAATTCATCTGCCACCACTTATTATTGCTGTAAAACCAATTTTCGAATAATGATAAAAAAAAAAATAATAAAAAAGGTCATGATGTAACTTAAGGCTGGTACACTCTGTGGTGTTATCATTGAAATGTTTGCCACAGACACTAGATAAAAGGAAGAAAACGCCCATCATATGTACCACTTAATATGAAAAATTACTTTCAAAGAACAAATTTCAATTTCTATCATATTAATTGAGTGAATTTGGAGGACTCACTAAGTACACGTACTTCTTTCCCAAACGGAATCCAGGCAAAGCACTTATGGAGTCTTCTATATTACCTTATCAAGAACCAGTATGTTCGGTGCTAACAGAAACAGTGCTACTAGTATCCTCAGGCTACTAGTACTAAATACCTTTTGTTTTTTTTTTAAAGCATTTGACGAATTATTCAGTCAATAGATTATCATGAGGGCAGATACTTTCAGTACCTTCGATTTTCATACTTGCTCTGCAGGCTCCGGCGATAACAGCTCAAATTAATCATGTCCAATGGACAACATCATGCATCGGTTGACACCAGCTTGAGACTGGAAGAGTTCTGTTGCACAAAGATTGTGGTGCACACCTGTAGATTCTCTGAGTCAGTGAGGATAAGATTTCTAGGAGATGAGACCGTATGAAAAGATGGTTGGGGTCTTTTATCTCACCTTTTTTTTAATCTTTTTTTTTTTTTTTTTGGGGGGGGGGGGGGGAGGTGAACTTTTAGTCCCTTTCTAAAAAGTTAAGAAATTGGTTATCATTATTCTTTTCTCTCTCGACATAAATTTGCTGCATTAATTCATTCATGTGACACATGATAAAATGGTATCATTGTTAGTAAACTAGTTTTTTGATTGTACACACACAGGTATGCGGCGCACACACACACACCCACTCTCCACGCTCTCTCTCTCTACTCATCACTCACTCACTAACTCACTCAACTCCAACTCACTCCACTCACTCACTCACTCACACGCACGCATGCACACAAGCACGCACACACAGACACACAACACAGGTAAAGAATAAACTCGGCCCTCCTGTCAGGTTTAGAATTGGGACCACAAGGATAACGTGAGTTCAGGGTGAAACTACAGCTGAGTGGGGACATCAAATCTCTCACTTGCCCACGTGAGGGAAAAGCATGGAAAACCGTTAGGAATTTAGGCTTTCAGCATTCAAAAGCCCGGACCGTTTCGCTAGAGCCTGTTGCTCCCTATGGCCAATGACCCTAAATACAGCGATTGGTATACGTGGTAAACAAAAGAGACCAGAATACGCCATTCTCACTGCAACAGATACCATTTGGAATTCTTGAATTAAAATGGCCATCCAATTTTGGCGTCTTGATAAATATAATGTTATACTGAATACAATCATGAATGTGTGCTTACGAGCAAGAGCGAATGGCAACAGGACCATGGCATTGCGATTGGAATCAATTAAGTCCGTCATACCATTAAAGTATTTTTACACATACATCAATACAAGAACTCTGGGACTTTGCAAGCACATTTTAAAGATAATTTTTTATTAGTGGAAAATTGTTTATTGCTGCTTGGATATGACAAGTGAACATCCTCCAAAAGAGGGGACACTTGCTATCAATTGTTACTTATTCTACTGTTAGATCATCGTCTTCGAATGTTGGAGACTCGAGTACTACGTCTGGGGAGCGTTGCTCACATTTACTTAGGATAACACCCTTTTGTTTAAAAAACATAAGAACCACAGAAGATTGACTGTCATATTATAGTAATCCACATAATGCATCATTTAAGCACTATAGAAAGTGTTTTTATTTGATCCCCTTTATTAAGTTAAAACTAAAAACTCGTGCAACTATTTCTACAATGTACTGATTAAGTCATGACATTTTTAGAACAGCGGGAGCCAAACTTTCTCTTATTTCTATGTATAAACACACTTTTTTTCAATGAAAGAGTTTCAATCTCTTATATTTTAGGGTAACAACCTTGATTTCTACGATCTTCCATGCTTGCCAGTGTAGCATATTTCTTTCTTGTCAAATTTCAGAGATCGAGTTAAGATCATTTTAACAGTGGAGCCAAAAGACAAGTGAGGAGGAACACCCATGTATGCTGAAAACATTTTAAACATTCGTAAGCCACCATTTTCATAATTTTGCCGCACACACGTTTTTAATACTCGACTGTCGTGTGTGTTGATTTCCCCTCCCACAAAAACTTGAAGCCTAACAATGTGTCAAGTTTCTGTAAAAAATTCATCCTTGGGATCTGGATAGTAGGTTCGCTGTGATGATTGTAAGTGTTTAACTACAGATTGTCTTCTAGCAGTTATTTAATAATTTCCAGAAACAGGCGATCTGTGACGCGGATGCCACCAAAGAGTTTTTATACACACGTAATTTTTCCAAAAAACAACAGTATGTTCCTTAAGACGCTTGGTTAGAGACCGCAATGTGCTGTCTCGTTAAAAAGCATTAGATAGTCCCCATTAGATGTGCGCAATTTCGCATACTTGATTGTTGAATGTGTTTTTATTGTCTTGTAAGTTCGCTGACCCCTAGAATAAGAATTTTAAATCGCTTAAACAAAAATTAAGATCGCACACATTCAAACAAGCAACTACCGATTTCATTATTTGATAATCGAAAAGGAAATTTGATCACCAAGTACAAGGGTAAGGGTAATAAAATCCAGCCAGGATCCCAACAAAAGTTCCCCATCCCCTGTATCTTATGGAAGGTTTTTCATGCTGACCACATCCAAATTATGCTTGTGTGTTTTTTCTGACTTGTATGAGCATAGCATAAGTACAGGGAAAATAGCAGTGCTACAGTTATGGAACAAAAGTAAAACGTTAGGAAAGATTTATCTTGAAAACAATTCATGACCGTCTACATTTGTTTGAGGTGACAAAATTAACTAAGCAAGTAGGGAAGAGAAGAATGGTTCTAAGTAATAACGGTGCATTAAAAAACTTAGTGTTCCCCTTACTTTCTCGGGAAAGACCTTTCTTACGAAAATACGTGATGTTTGCCTCTAGAACGAGAAGCAGTACCTGAAACAGTTAGATTTGGGTTGTCATCTGTACAAACAGTGCACTAACAAAATTAGATGCTCCTTGCCATTTCTAGGTAAGTCATTTATATTATAGTACAAATTATTCTTTTTCTTTGATCTTATTTTTTAAAATGAAGGCATCCAAAAAAACAAATGATAATTCATTCTAAATGTGCTATATTCACATCATGAACACGATGATTATTTAGCGCCTTAGGAGTAGCCCTTTACACTGTGAATTTTTTTTTTTGTTTTTAAAATAAAATGCAAATAGAATACGACCTGTGTAACTGAACACAGAAGAACACATATACAACACTTTTCACGTTCTGGCTTCATATGATATGAAACGGAGTCTAAAACTTGTTAAGAACTGGACAAAGAGCAATCGTATAAATCTTAAAGCGCCGACATATTTTGCTTTCTTTTAGATAAACTTTTGCGAACTTTTACCCCCCGAATCCAACCACATTTGTGAATCAGTTAATGTACGTGTTATCTTTATGTTAACACTTTCTGACAACTTCAGCGCTATAGAAAGGGCAGTTTAGCTCTTTGGGAACAGACTACTCAAGAATGGCCTGATCCTGTCCACCAAATACTATGTTCTGGGTTCATCAGTAATCAAGGTCACTCGTTCAAATCACAGACCGCTTCCTTGCATGTAAAATGGGACTACCCCTTACCCCTATAGAGGGTGGAATAGAACCCTTTCTAAATATTTGCTACTGGTAACAGACTGCAATGCAGTATAGACGGTGCTGCTGGTGATTGCTTTGAAACCCCAAGAGCCGAACTAGACTAATGATGCCTGAAGCTCAGAGCATTTGGCCCCTCTGATGACTTCTGGCGTTAATTTGTAGACTTAAAAATGACCGCGGCTACTTTGAACTCGTTTGTAAATTCAGGCATGATTTTATGTGCCATAGAAGCACGCAATTAACAAGCCAAGGACAGCCTGAAACTGTCTAGTCTGCCCCAATTGCGGCTTGAGTAGCTTTATTGAGACTTCGTCATTATGTTTGCTGTTTCTGTTTGACAATGAAGGTAATCATTTACTCTTTAAGTTTAGGTTATGAATGGAGTTGAAAACTCCCGGCCTCGTGTCTCCTTTTTGCCTTTAAACGGTATTTATACTGAACAAGCCACTACACATACTTATCATGGCAAGACCAACAACGTTGTGTATGGCGGTTTGATGAATACTGCGTGTACTGATTAAAAAAAGAGCCTGTGTTTTTTGAGACCATGGGATACAGCCCTTTTGTATTAATAGTTTACTTGATTGCAGAGCTGCCTAGTGCAACCTGGTCAAGCCGTGTACCATTTAACCAGAAGGGATCGCAGTGTCTACAGCATGAGTTGCCTTCACAGGGGATAACTGGTCACTCGTGATGAAGCTCAGCTAAGTCTTGCCTGACTGAGTGTTGCCAGTTTCCACTAAAGTATGCTCAGTTCGGTATTCTCGTGAATATAGAACTTTATGTGGGAACGCAAAAATAGGTAAAATGCGAGATAACCCATCCCTCTTTAGAATTTTTGTGAACCGCCTGAAAAGTTTGGAAGTTGAGAGTTTTCATTACTGAGTCTGACCCCTCTCAGTTTTAGGAACTAATATCCCTATCGTAGTGTGTTATGTTTCTCCCAGAACCATCATGACTCCATTTTGTCTAGAAAGTCTTGACCCTTGTGAGGTAATGTCATTTTTTGGGGGTCCACACGTCGCCTACTCTGATACATAGCAGCGTCTAAGATTTATTAAGGTATGAGAAGCGCGTTATAACAGATTACACAATATCTAAATATAATAAACACCTCTTGACTAGTGTGGCACATGGTACTCAGTAGAGATTGTAGAGTGTACAACATAAATTAATGATCTCGTGCTCCTGTGATAAATATTCACAAACCTGTAGAGAAGGCAGTCTATTACCAAGATTAGGGTAGCATGGGAAAGGACTCTATAAATTTGTTTAGGGCTGGTCAGGACAAGACTGTGGTCTATTAGTGGGTCGTAGGGAGCTCCTTGCGATGATTACATTCATGAAAAAGTCTCAGGAGGCTTTCTAAGAGAAAGTGCGTATAACCCAATCTTCCTCCTACTTTGTTGTGCTGAAATGTTCCTATGGGAGCTAGGGTCCGTCCGGGTTATAGAGAGGTTGATAATGCTAAAAAAACAGTTGCAACATGGGGTTCCAGACACAGTCACACACGACACCCACCACACACAGACACAAAAACAAGCACAGGACGCCGACCGTCTACTAATAAAGCAAACATGAGCACAAAACCCAGCCAGCTCAGCAGCTGCAGACAGCTAAAATAGAGAGGGACTGAGGGGCTTGAAAAATGGACTTTCAGACGGAAGAATATGCTAAGCCATACAGGACTGGTATGTCCTAAAAACAAAGAACGTAGTAGTATACCGTATGCTGTTTGTTGGGTTAATGACGACGTGAAAGTGGAGGCTGGACAGTGCCTTCGTGGACTGGATCAGACAAATCAACCCTACACACTATAAATGATGTCGACCCAGAGATGCCAGTGCTGGTGGATAGTGACCAACTATGCGTATTTTCCTTATTGGTAAGCCATTTGCAGAAATGTCATGATTTAACTTTGAAGCAATTGTGATTGGGTTCTCCTAAAGCTTTACTAAAATATGAGCAGACAAAGAAATGGTATTAAGTTCATCGTTTTACTCTCCTTGTGAATTTTTTCTTTGTTTCTTATCTGTGTGTACTACTACATGAGTGAGTTTGTGTTTATGTCGTTATGGTCTGTAGCCCGCATGTCATAGGTAGATGTCTGTAGGAATAGAAAGGGAAGGCTGGAATGACGAAGCCTTGACATACCCAAAGATCAGAAAAGAGTTTGGGGAGGTGGATTGATGCGAACGTCGGATCAAAGCGATCAGCACCGGATGCAGTCTGTGTGTCTCAACGCAAAACAATCTAAATGCTAACACCCCAAATTGACATCAACGTGCTAATGCCACAAACAACGACACAGACCAGACCACACACACGAGACTCTGAATACCCACCCCTACGCTCAGTGCACCAAGCTAAAACAAAGGTGAAAAGATCAACACACTTAGTGCAGCACGGGATGAGGAGGGAAGGGAAAAGACTCCAATTACTAATGAAATGAAGTAGTTGAAATTTTATGGATTAAATGTTTGTGTCCTTTCGTCCAAAGGAGCAAACATTAATACGTATTAAAAGCTCGAAACGGGAGCCCCAAAATCTTGAAATGAATTACATAAAAATTATATCTTGTGCGTATTCTGTAACAATGTTGCCAAAATGAATTAGCTTTTCGCTAATATAATCCTAGACAGCGACGTAACTGGGGGACAATAGAAGTGAAGGTGCAAACAATTCTTCTGTGCGATATTGTATGAACTGGCTAAAGATTTCAAATTCAATATTGAGACAAGGCACAAAAACTAAGGGCGATTGCATTATATTTTTCTGTGATTTTTGGGGATGGGCGACGCCTCACCAGAGTGACAGTAAGTTGTATTATGAAAATTAAGACGCCTAACGTAGCGCCCGTGAATCAACGGCTTTTTCACTTTGCCCAGATGAAAAAAAATCGTCGGGGAACCACTCCAATTCCTCTTGCGGCAGTGGGTGAATCATCCTTAAGTATGTAGCACTGTTGCAGCGACGCGAATTCTAGAGGTTTCACATGGTTGATCTGCTGGAAATTCAAGATCATTCAGGGAGAGTGATTGTGTACTGTCTTCTGTGTTCCCAACATCTTAAGAAACACCCAAGTCCAGTAGTCATTCTGTGTGGTGCTCATAGCCCTCGATATTTTTGTGACCCCCTGAAAATTTGGAAGTGAGTTTTTCATACTGAGTCTGACCCTCTAAGTTTTAGGAAATAATTATCACTATCGTAGTGTGTATGTTTCCCAGAACCATCATGATCCATGTCTAGAATAGTCTGCCCTGAGAGACTGTCATGTCAGCCTCGATGAACAGAAGATTTAACTGGAGGTTTAAAAGACAGTTCATAAACTATAGTGTGTGTGCACATGGGTACTCAAGATATTGTGGTCAACATAAATTAATAGATTCTCGTGAATTGTAAATTCACAAACCTGTAGAGAGGCGTTATTATTACCAATATTAGCATGGACTTATAAATTTTAGGGCTGGTCAGGACAATGTTCTAATTAGGGTTCTTAGATTCTGGAAATCATGAAAAGTCCTGAGAAAGTGGAAGGGCCGTTTCTGAGGTTTAAAAAGTGATGGGGAAAACAGCACATGCCAAATTACTCATAAAGCAAACATTGAGCACAAACCAAGCTCAGTGCAGACATAAAATAGAGAGACTGGGGCTTTGAAAATGGACTTTCAGAGAAATTAACATAAGGACTGCTACTTCTAAAAACAAAGATAGTAGTAGTAGTATACCTTATGCTGTTGGTTCATGAGTGAAAGTGAGGTGGACAGTGGCTTCGTGACTGGATCAGAAAATCAACCCTACACACTATAAATGATGTCACCAAGAAGCCAGTGATAGTGACCAACTATGCAGTTTTTCCTTCTGGTCAGTTCATTTGCAGAAATGTCATGATTTAACTTTGAAGCAATTGTATTTTGTTAAGAATAAAGCTTAATAACTATGAGCAGACAAAAGAAAATGGTATTTAAAGTCATCTTTTTTACTCTCTTTGAATTTTTTCTTTTTCTTCTCTGTGTGTACATCACTACAATGAGTGGAGTTTTTGTGTTTATGTCGTTACTGGTCTGTTTAGCCCGTTCACATTCATAGGTAGATGTCCTGTAGGAATAGAAAAGGGCAGGCTGAATGACGAAGCATTGACATACCAAATCAGAAAAGATCCCCCGACGAGGTGAGGTGATGGATGTGTGGCTGGATGCCAGGTGTTTGTCTAGCAAACATTTAAATGTACTTGATCAAAGTTGCATGCAAACAGAGCCAGATTCAGGATGTACAATAGTGTGCCAGCTAAAAAGGTGAAAGATATTTGGGGGTGATGAGGGAGGGAAAAGAACTCAATTACTAATGAAAGGTTTTGATCCTTATATTAAAAATGTTTGTGTGGCAATACTTAATGCCACTAAGGGGCAACTATTTGTGTAATACATTATCTTGTGCTGTATTATTGTAACAATGCTCAAGATTGCTGAACAATACATTAAGTACTGGGGGACAAATAAGTGCAGGTTATACAATTCTTCTGTCTTATTGTAATGACCCACTTGGCAAGAGTTGCGCAATTTAAATCAATTTAAAAGAAAAAGAAAACAAGGGAGGGTGATGGTCTGTAGATGATGAAGGTAAAGATAGTAGTAAGTGGTGTATTATGAAAAATTAAGCAGCCTTCACTAGCTGCGCAATAAGGGTCACCCATCACAAATTTCCTCTTGCGGGCCAGGGACCTTCTGTTATTTGTGGTTGCCCCTTGCCTTCCTAGTGTGCTGTGATACTGATGGATCAGTGATCTCCATAGGGCGAGATGATTGTGTCTTCTTGGTGTCCAAAATTAACAGAACCCAACCAGTCGTCAAACTTCTGCTGGGTTTCTCACCCCCAAGGCCGCCGTTTCAAAAAACATACCCCACACCAGCAACCCACAGAGCTCAGCCAGCAAAAGGCTAGTTAAAAGAAAAACTAACACAAAAAGTTTCTGGCGAGTGGAGAGGAAAAAATAAAAAGTTGCTGGAATAACTTAAGATCATCGTATGCAAACATTACTAAAAATCGTAGAGGACAGTCCTCGGAGCCTGTGCTTTAGGACTCAGCCGTTGTCTATCATAAGGAAGCATAGGGAGATCAAAAAGCCTAGGGAAACAGGTCTCTTCTGAACCCGTGGTCAGTCTGCTTGTTCAATAAAAAAAGCATTTGTCGGTGGCTAAGGACGTGTGCAGTTCCACTGTTCGTCCCAAACCTCTTATCTCTGGCTCTCCTAAGATATGCCGGTCGCCCCCACTGTTCACCAAACCATATAATGTCTGAACACTTAAGGAGTGGGGGAGGGAAAGAGGGAAGGGGGGAAGGGGGAACAAGGGACAGGTTAAACAAGTTTCCATCATTCTAGTAATGACTTTGGCAAAGCTTCATCAGAAATTTGATATTTAGAAAAAAAAAAAAAGAGGGGTTTCGGGGGCGGGGGCTTTTCCGGCGGGGGGGTGCGGGGGGGTGCTTGGGGGTTTCGTTGGGGTGCGGTGAACGACTATCAAGAACAATGGGAAAAAAGAGGCGAAAAAATGTATATTATAATTTTTAATTTTCTTAAAAACCCTTCACCTAGCAGGCACCCCAGCACTGGGCATGAGGCAAACATCGCCAAGATTTTTGGAACAAGAAACTCGTTTACTTGTTTGTTATCCACACGATATCAATAGGATCGGGGAAGTGTGGTGCGTGGTCTGTTGAGATCTAAATTGATGCCTGTAAAAGACCTCCATCTGTGACTAATGATACATATATTTGTCTCGGTTGAGCTTTGGCAAGATGGGCCAATAAGAAACCGACTTTGTCCTCCGCCCTTACCGTGTGGGGGAAGACTTAGAAAGGGAAGATTCTTGGAGATTCGTTGCGAAAGGTGGAAGAGGACGAGATCAGAAGAAAGAGGATCTATGAAAAATTCAGAAAGGACAACGCATGCTAGAACAAAGAAGAAAATTACATGGAGGGCGGAAAAGGGAAAAAGACAAAGTAAAAAAAAAATCAAAAAAAAGTAAGAAGAAGACGGACGAAGAAAAGAAGAACGAAGAAAACCCAGAAAATGGAACCAAGAAATCAGGAAAAACAAGAAAGGAAAAAGAAAACAAAAACACAGAGGTCTTCGATTTTTTATGCTTTTTTTTTTTTAAAGACTCTAACTAGGCCTAGTGTGGGCACTCCAGATATTCCTTTCTCCAAACCCCGACAGCAATGATTTCTCCTCTAATGATCTATCCTAAAACATAATATTCCATAAAGGTGCCGGTATGGCTAGGCTGAAAGAATTACTCCCATAGCTAAGAGGTTCGGTTTGAGCGTCTCTTGCCATTGGAATGATGGCTTCACGGTTATGAGTATGGGGCAAAAAGACATGAGAAAGACAGAAAATTTTTGGCAGTGCGTCTTGCTGTTTGACCAGGGTGAACAACTTTTTTGTGGACTCAAAATACAATCAAACGAAAACAGGCTGACAGATTATACAACTCAAGTGAATGGGAGGAAAACTGTTTTGGACAGAGATAGGGTATAACTGATCGCTTTATATTTGGGCACTAATGGCCTGACCCAAGAAAGAAATACACGTGACGCGTACACCGCCATTTTCCATAATCAGACTTCAAAAGTCTTTTTACCTCAGATGCTAATTGTACATGGTCAAAGGATTTGAGGATGTTGTGAGGTTGTGAAAATGTCCCTATGTCAGGATTGTCGGGAAGTATTGCCTCATCGCTTGCTTGTGCCTAAGGATATGGCCATTATCACTCTCAGCATGTACATTTGTCTATAGCATCACTGAAACTATTTCACCTGTGGGCTAGCATGATTGAACATACCTAACATACAGCCTCACAGGAATACCTCATGACTCCCAAATCTGAACACTTTTCACTTCCAAGCTGCGGTTGTGGAACCAGCAACAGGGGACACAAAAAGTGGGCAAGGCTTCAAAATGTCACTGTGTAGTGCACAAGTTGGATTTGGAGTGTAACGACTCTAGAATGTTAAGGCTTTCTTGACAGTTGTAATCAATTTGTGGAACCAACTCGACCTGGCAGGAATAAGACTGCGGTTACCGTCAGTTAAGGAAACAAGATTTGAGTTTAATAGTAATACTTAAACACAGATGTGATGCGACACACAATATTTTTAAGCCAGGTCAGAAAACTGAAATCTGCTGCCGACTAATGATTTGTAGTCGACGAGTTTTTTGTTCGTGTTGTACTGTGTAGTACTTCCTCCTTTGTCACGGGGGCAACATAAATTCGACTGACCAGTGGCAGAGCTGACGGATATGGTGATAGATGCGGGCTACGCTATATGGTTATGAAACGTCCAGTCATCATTCACCCCACTTCGCTTTCACACGTGAGGCAATCTGTACCATGGTTGTCCATGGCTTACCCTTGCCGCGCCCTTACAATATAATAACTCCCTGTTGCTGATCTTGTTCGGCACACTCAGGGTACGCGGACAATCATATAACTGGTTTGATTGTACAGGGGACTAAATTTAACTTCTTAGTGATCATAAGGTGGTTCTTATGTTTTACTACTTCTCATAGTATGTTGGTTCCTTTTGTGTTTCGGCATCCAACCCCAGTTTGATTCTTGGGTTTGTTATCATTCGCATTTACCATGTGCACCCAGGGTCCCACCACCCACAAGCCACTTTGCAACGGCCTGTGTCAAACCTGCAGACCAGTTGTTTCTACTTCACACGTCTTTAGCAACCCAACCAGACGATCGCCTCCACCATGCTAATTTTGTACAAGCTGTGGTCTGTTACTGAGAGAAGAGGCTTATTGTGTAGGGAGGGTCTTTCACGATGGATGTAGGTACTGTTTGTCAGGTTCAGCACGACAATGGCCCATACTACCTGTACAGCTGCAAATGTGAGTAAACACTGATAGATGGCGCCCCATATTTTTGGATTTACCTTGTAGATTCAAAGTGGGTAAAGATGGGGAATGAGAGGAGAGAGCTGGAGCCGAGCACCGAGAAAGAGACGAAGCTCTAGCCCAAAGGATGACACAACATTTAAATACCTTTGAATTCACACCATGACCTTTACTTGCTAATTAAAACCGGAATGTATGGACCATTGGTGCGAATCAGAGAAGATTGACCATTTTCATTTTGATCATTTGTGGCTGCGTCTTGTCACGTTAGTGTGCGAAATTTCATTTCTCCCCCCTTTATTATCCTTTTTTCTGTTGGTGGGACTTTTTTTTTCTTTTGACCCGTTTACGTGCTTTCCCTTTCTCAAATTTCTTCATCTAGCCCATCACATGCATGTCAATCATAATTATGTCCTGTTGAATTCGACTACAAGTAGGATCCACTTACTTAACATCTTTTTGATTATGATGAGGGAAAGAAGAAAATTCCTGTGAACAAGCAGATGTCTTTTAATTCAAATTGTCCCTGTAGAGGACTGCTGACTTGGAAAAGTTCCAAGCTCAGCGGCCAAATTTTACAAGTGTTCTCAAGACATGCACGCTATAATCTTCTGCATCGTTTTGGTTTGTTGGTTGGTTTGTTTTCGTTGTTGGAGGTTGGTTTGTTGTTTTTTTTTTTTTTCCTCAACATTTCAGACACTCACAATACAGCAACAGTGGCGTTTGGTTTAGAATTGAAAAAGCCAGGACAGTTTTGCAGCGCTCAGACTACGTTCTCTGAAAAGCCGAAGGCCCAGCCTTCTTCTTCAATATGACAAAACTCATTGCAACCTTGCCTAGCAGTGACACACAAAACATGTGCTGGTGGAGGGTGTTACATCTGTTAGCTGTGAGGAGAACCCAGACCCAAATATGTATGTGTGTAAATGAGTACAGTCCTTGCCCTGTAGTAGTCAAAGGATGATTCGGAAGATAGATTTACGAGAAGTCAGTTTAAACTGAGAATCAAAAACCTTATCCTTAGAGAATATTGTTTGTTTTCCGGTTGCCATGTCTTCTTTAAGCTCACTGTTGCTGTTGTGGCAGCGATTTGGCATGGTGGCGGGGCGACTGTTGTGGGGTCGAACAGTTGTCAGGATCTGATTGTAGTCTCTCATTCTACCTGGGCAGAAGTCAAAAATTTCCTGATACTCTGTCGGCGGGGGGGTGTCCTGGTCTTGATAGTTGCCCCTTACCAATGGCTTCCTTTAACTAGATTCACGCCATTTTATGTGCTTTTTTACACACTAGATTTGGATTAGATTGCCCCCTTTTAAAGAAGGAAAAACAACAAAAAGAGATCGTGTGTTAGAGGCCCGGGGCATCTCTGCCAGCTGGTACATTTAGTCGCACAACGCGTTACACACTCTTCTGAGACAAACATTGAGACTGCCAGGTTTGGTCTATCTGCCCAGAGAATTTGGATAGTTGCCTTTGTCCATGGAAACACAGTGAATTAGTGTTTGTAAGAAGAATCAGAATTATGAAGAAGGTAACCAAAGTCTTTTTATAAGGCATACTAATCTCTTTTTCTTCTTCATGAAGAGACCCCCTATCTTAAAGTCACAATGTCCAACGCTATCATCCTCAGGTAAAACCCCAGCGCGCACTACGATCCTGAAAAATGATCTCCTAATGCCTGGACAATAAAACGAATTCAGCTGGGTCAGGCTACCTTTTTATTTATTCAGTTATATGGAAAGGCACATCGGGATGGGTTTTCTACGTCAAAATAATGTAGTCCCCAATAAGGTTTTGAATCTGTCATCAACAAGCTCATCCTCCACGCATGGCCCCAACCACAATGACCCACAAACACCAAAGAACAAAACACAAACAAATATAAGGTCAACTTCGGCATTGATGTGTTGTTTTGTAATTGTCCGAGGGCCTTCTGCCATTAATATAGGCCTAATTTAAGGCAACCCCCCCCCCCCCCCCCCCCCCCACCCCCCCCCCCCCCCCCCCCCCACACCCCCCCCCACCCCCCTCCCACGGCGTCACACAAACACTTAGTGTAAACCATTGGGAAACTGCGATACAATCTTAACGTGACCAACACGCACACCAGTAGCGGCTGCTCTTTACAAAGGAATAGAAGATTGCATAGCTGGGATAGCTGATTTGACACCTACATCATTGATTATGGTCCACTCCCTCTATCATATAAATTCTTCACTGTAACGCGATGGCATGCCTTCACTGGCACGACACATGTTTTGAGCAATTACATTTCTATTGTACCATACACAAGACGCATACGTCGCAGCTTGTTATCTAAAAAAGAGAACCCCCACACTCCCTGTGCAGTGCGAAACTATTAAACAGTCATGTCCTCTCCCCCTTTCATGAACACAGACGCATCACGTAGACTGTTTCTTTAATAAAAAGGCGAGACAGACAAAATACACGAACTACCACGCTTTTTTAGTATGTCATAATCACTCCCCTTCCTAGACTCCTGATTGTAATGTAAGGATGAAGCCTCGCTACTGGCAAACATGCGAGGAAATACATCCTTGCAATAGTTTCAATTAATGCCCTAGTTGTCTTGTCCTTATACATATAGTGTGGTACACTCATGCCCTCGAGCAAATTACGCTGTTTACAACAATGAGTAGATCTAGGTTCCAGTTAAATTATACGTCCATATTTACCCAGTTAAGACTACATTCCAGCGATGAAATGCAAATGACGGCAAATGACACACGGCATCGATAGAGACTGTGTCGACCTATACAATGTGCCTGGTGGACGTGGTCAGCAGACTGAAACTGAAACCCGCGAAGAAGAAGACAGAACCCCCGAGAAAAGTGAAAAAAAAGAAATTTAGAAATCGCATAGTCCGTTTGTGATTTTGGCTAGTCAACGGTAAAATCTTTGAAGTCACCCCTTTACAGCCAGTGTTTGCAACCACACAGCTGGATTGGAGGAACGAAATGGCAAATGGACATCTCAAAATCCATGCAGGAGACTAGGCAGTGAGAAACAAGGCCAGTGGTTGGCAGTCAGAATTTTCCTCGCCCGGCCCAGTGGCATAGATTTGTCATCCATGCCCTCCGTAGTATCACGAAGCATTCCTCCAGGTTTCTCATTCCAAGACATATTGTATATCATATGGCACAAAAACTATGAGAGAGCTTTGCATCTTAAAACTAAATGACTGCTTTGGGAGGAAGTGCAACGCTTACCAACAAGGACCTGAACATGTGCATAGATTATTAGTGCCCGCCAGAATCACCAATATTTCCCACGGGACCCTCGGCAAACCATTCATATAAACTTTCTTTTAATAGCTGATTATTTTACAGCTTTTTTTTTTTTACACATCTGTAAAACAAAGTATTGCCATGTACGACTATGAGGCTTTGGGATTGGGTTTCTGTTAATTCACATTTCGAGTTGAGAGGACAAAATTGGAGGAAAATCTTCAGCCTTGACAGCACAGTGAGAGTTGAGACGAACCTCAGCATTGTTGATAGTGAACAAGAACAGAATGTAAAACTTTTCTTCCAACATCATTTTAATCAACAAGGCTTCATCTGTCAACACCAAAGACGTTGAAAGAAAAACTGGATCGGTGACCCATGCTAACTCGGCTGAAGAAATATATGACAGGAGGAAAGGGAGAAAAATCAGCTCTGTGTGAGAGTAAAGAAAGAGAATGACCTATACAGCCTACCAACGTTTGGGATTACTCTGCTGTCATAAAGACGGAACAGCTGATCCCTGGAAAACGACTCTCGATACACGGTGGTTCCGTTCAACATTCGAATGACCCCCCCATTTATTGGAAATGCGCAAAAATTCCACTTGGTCTAGGTTCAGTGCGAGTTATCTTCTCAAAACAGCCCACTCCAGCTTCTCATGATTACGCGGAAAGCAGTGCAGAAATGATGGCATTTAGACTAATTAGTTTCTGACATAGTTTACTCTCTATTGCATGTTCAAAGGATGGTTACCACTCATGATACACATTCATCAGGTGCCAGAAGAAAAATTATTTGCTTCCCGAAACTGTTGACCCGCTACCGCATTTTATTCTGGTTCACAGCAGCTTGATGAAAGTCTTTTGTTTTTTCTTAAGCAATTGATGGTCATTGACCTTGGTAAAAGGACAACAGAAGAAGTCCATGGCTAAGGCCCAATATAATGTTAGACTTGGTAGACTGAAGATGAAAAGTTTGATATTCAAAGGCTTTTCTACTATGCTTAGATTAAGACCTGTGCTCCTTCTGGGACAGAAGTGGTTCAGTCAGATGACAGGGTTGCTGACTAACAGGGGTAAAAGATCTGTGGTTTGCTTTGTAGGGTGATCAGATTGGTCTTTGACACTTTCATGGTTGAAGAAATAAATTCAGCACCACATTTATCTTTTGAAAGAAAAATATAAAACAAAAACAAAGTAGTCATTTCTTTTTTCCTTCAAAAATGCCGTTTTTCGATGCAACAAACACAGTGATATAAGTAAGTAACAATGATTGTACTTGTAGTGTGAACAATTAACAGGAGACAAGAACAATCTGGAAACAACCGCCCCCAAATTCCTTCGACATTTAAATGTTGTAAATACTCGGTACCATGAAAAAAACAATTAATCGTCATGCAGCATGATGGTTTCAAATTTTCTTTGGCCGTCCGGGCTACACAAACACAGTCATTCTTTCTGCTACTAAAGGTTGGATAATTTAAGTGTATATGTACTAATTTTCCTTTCAGTAACAGCTAATTTCAGTAGGTCTTTGACTGTATGGCAGTGTGTTTGCTTGATTTTTAAAGCTGATTTCTTAATTTAAATATCCGTTACAAATTTTGAAAGTTATTCCTTACGTGATTTCAGATCGTTTGAAGGTCAGCATTATTTTCAGTTTTTTTTCAATTTTTACTCTCAATTTTTTTATCTGGTCCTAAGACTTTGAGTAGTTTTTTGTGCGCATAGATCTGCTTACATCTTTGGTGTGTGTGTGTGTGTCGTGTGTGCCTGTGTGTGTGTGTGTTGTGTGTGTGTGTGTGTGTGTGAGAGAGAGGATAGAGATGAGAGCTTAAAAAGAGAGCCTTTCCGACCTGAGAGGAGCAAGACTAAGAGAGAGAGCTGGCCTTATATTGACGACTTACCAAGTAATGTGTGTAGATCAGAAGAATAGATACAGGTTTTATATTTCAGGTTGAGTCAAACTGTGTTCATTATTGGATAAATTCACACAAACAATATTTCACACTACTCTCACATACACGCTGCTCGCCCACTCACGCACACCCACATGCATGCACACATGCTCATGCACATGTGTGCACACGCGCACGCAGGCGTGCCGGGCAACACACACACACACACACACACACAAACACAACACACATACACACACACACCCACAAAAGTATGCACGTACATGACATGCGCCACGCTCATAATGCATCAACCAAATGCACATCTCCTAACAACGTTATGCACGGAAAATAACAGTAAAAACAGACTTTCAACCCTCATTGCTCCAAGATCTATTTTGGGAGTAACCTAACAACACAGCGCTACATTAAGACCTTAGTTGTGAAAGCGAAGTACAATAAAGGGCTTTGCGGCGAAATCAAGTTCGTGCAGTTTTGGGCTGTCATTTATGTATTTTATATTGACTTGAATCTTGTTTGTTAATTGCAGCCGTGTTGTCACCCAGGGAAAACATAAAAAGTGCACCTGCCCAGTGTATGTGTTTTGTATGAATATGTGTTCCAATACATTTTTTACGTCCAACAACAGCAACAGATGCTGAGAAAAAAATGCCACCAGGATAATAATAACTGATATTTAATGCACTGTCAATTCTTTTTGCAAATCATAGAGTTTGATCACCTCTTTGCATTCCATTATCAGTATAAGAAACTACTCAAACCATGTCCAAGTAATATGTATGGATTGCATGGTAGTAAAATTGCATCATTTTTATGCTGCGTTGGCAATATTTTGACAGTTCTTGACAATGGCCAGTCCTTGAATTAAAGAACCGGCAGAATACCGTAGGTATACTAATACCTATAAACCAAACTACAAAACCAAAACAAAGTGTGAATTCTTGATTCTCTGAACCAAACATATCCAAACCAAACTACCAAAACAAAGTGTGAATTCCTTTTGATTCTCTGAACCAAATTACACAACCAATCCCAACATACAAACCGAAATGTTAATGGCTTGGTTGTTCTTGAACCCAAATTATCCAACCCACAAATACAAAACAACATGTGAATTCTTTGACTTTCATTGAACCCCACTACCAAACCAACTACAAAACAATGTGAAACATGAATTCTTTGATTTCTTCTGAACTACCACTAACCTATCAAAACACAAATTCTTGGATTCTCTTTGCGAGTTGAACCTACTGACAAACAAATGTTGATTATTTTGATTACTTAAAAATGTTACAAATTTGATGTTTGTTTAGTTCATGGTTTCTTTTCAGTCTGGTATCTGATACTGGAGACTTTTTTTTTTGCTAAAGCCTAAAATGACTTTAACAAAGTTGACCTTTCGCTGCTACCGTATAAAGTAAGATGGATTTGAATGAGTAGATTTGAATCTTTCTGCTGTGTATTGGTAATACATATAACAGAACGATGGACCAGGATTGTGCGCGACACAGAAAAGTAGGTTTTGCTGCAACACTTATTAATCATTACTAAAGACGGTGAACTCTTCCTTTACAGGTTCAACATGTGCATGCTGAGATGGTGAGAGATCGGTGCTATTCTTTGCCTTTTG